>CM049856.1:7562044-7762044 GCA_027422415.1 Schizothorax lantsangensis
TGCCGAGTAAGATACTGCACCATTTTTGAAGAAGGAATCAGTATGTTTCTGCTATCCGCTACAGAGCTTGCAGTAAAGGCAGGTCATTTCACTCGGCAGCCATCATCGTAATGTCCCTGGAAAGCTATTTTCTATGAAGGTAATAGGCAAGAGGTCAGGGTTTAGCTGGTTAGCACTATTCCCTGCTGATACATGTCGTAAATACACAATCTGGCAACACAAAGTATCATTTTCTATCGAGCTGCGTGAAGCTACAAACAACATATATTGCATATTATAGTTTAGTAGACTTTGTTAGTGGACTTGTTTTGACTCTATGGCACTATCAAAATTCAGTTTTGGACTTTGTATTTGAGCCTCCTGGCCAGTCCGTCGAAGCAGAATTAGATCAACAAATGGTGTGATATTTGAGGGAGACCATGGCAGATTGAGGAAGTATACGCAAGCCTGTATCCATTATTTCCCCTCAAGCTAAAGCATCTTTTATGAGAGAAATCATTTTTATTATATAAATCCATGCCTTCATGTGTGGTTCTCAAAACCCTCTCATTAACAGTGCAGCTGTTCAATAAAGACAAACTACACATCCTTAGTGACCGATTTGTATAAATGTAAATCAGAGGAGTCAGGTCTGAGGAGCTGCTCTGTAATTTAGCAGATAGCACAGCTGAATTCAGCAGGGGAATACAGGAGCAAATAATCAAGGTGAAATAATTGTCCTTTTGAAGTTTACCAGCAGCTGTGGCCTTATTTACAGAATGATTCAAGAGGGAGAAGTCATCACACCAGCCTTAATTTCCAACAATAAAAAAGACATTCATAAACATGACCGAACATGGTTTCTACCAGTTTTGTGACTGCTTTTTAGAGAGATAAGAAAGTAAAATAAATGAAAAAATAAAAAAATTCAAGGGCCCGGCCCACCGTCTCACAGTCAAAGAGGAATACGGCAACAACAATAGACATCCGCATTGACGAGTGCTTGTGTGAGGGGTAAAGAGATTCAGAGAGCGCAGATGTTACTGCGTTTTGGGACAGTTTCAAAGTGAAATGTCCAGTGAGTGGTGCTAAAATGCAGTTTGAATGTGGCCATATTTTTATTACGTTAATACACATATTGCTGCTTTTTTATTATGTTGCTTCGAGTATGCATTGCAGCGATTCAGAATTCAAATGTCCGGGGAGTGTCGCTAAAAGTTTAATGCTCTATCATGTTGGAAAGTAACATACACCCTACACCAAGCCCAACCCTAAACCTACCTGATAGTGCTAACAAATGAAAAAGTGATATAAAAACACATTTGCTGTTGCAACCGTGCTATTTTAACTTCCTTATACATGGGTTTGAGCAGTTTCGTTGAACCGTAGTTTAACTTCAGCTACCGAGCAAACCTACTGAATCTGAAAACCCATTCATACAGAATGATGCTGTATATGTGACGCTGATGTTCAAAAGTATCAGTTTTCAAATCCTGCAGCATGTTAAAATAGTTTTGAAGTTATAACAAAATAACATGCAAGGAACTGTGTGAAAACTAGGCCTTCTTAATTTGAACTCTGGACCTGTATATAATACTGTGTGAAAAGAAATAAAAGTTGTCTGAGTTTTACTGCCTCTAGTGTTCATTTCAACTGGAAACTGCAGCGATTCTTACGTGTAGGTGCTACATTTCCATATCAGAACTTAAGTATACTTTGGGCTTAAATGTGAGTGGTTTGAGGATTAAGCAACCATGTTACAATCCCTTAGTTTTATGTTTCTTGACAGATTTTACAAATATGGTTCTGTATTTTATTTTGCTAACTTATTTAAGACTTATCTATTGGCAAAAGTTAGCTATTATCTATAGCTAAAGGTTGCTGATGGTACATTTATGCTTTGTCAGTGTAACTGGTCATGCACCACTCCGGGAATGATTTGCACCAGCATCATTCAGCATAGGAGGCAGGTGCTAACAAAGGTCTAGCCCCATCATGCAGACTTCAGCTTTGACCCCAATCAAATAAACCTGAACCAGCTAATCAAGGTGAAAACATCATTCCAGCTGGATGTGCTGGAACTAAAGTCTGCAGGAAGGTAGCTCTCCAGGGGCAGGGTTGGAGACCCCTGCACTGGGGGCTACACCTTTGTTAGCACCTGCCACCTTCAGGTAACCCTAACCACCTTGATTAGCTGGTTCAGGTATGTTTAATTGGGGTTGGAACTGAACTCTGCAGTATGGTAGCTCTCCAGGAGCAGGGTTGGAGACCCTTGACCTAGTGTCTGTTGCCAGTGCACTTCTTCAGCATTACCTGGCCTCCGTCACATTCACACCCCTAAAACTCAGTACCACCCAGGTCACAGCACCAATGTTACTGATCCCATTCACAGCATTCTGAGGCAGAACTCACCTGTGTGGATGGCATGCACGCTAACAAGGACACAGCCCCTAGTGCACTTCTTGAGCATTAGATGGCCTCAAGTACACTCACACCCCTAATTCACTGCCATCCGGGTCATGGCACCAATCCCATGCGGGATTTGAACCAGCGTCAACTGACATGGGAGGTGGGCATGCTAACAAGGATGCTAAAGACTGCAGCCCCTTAGCATAAGTCACTAATGTGCCTCTTGAGGCCAAGGGAGTGAAGTTTTACCTGCAAAGCTCTCTTTACTATCTGGCCACTGTTACACAAGTTCCCATTGTTGGAGACTAACTAACTAAAGGAAATTAAATACAAATTTAACTATGTTTTTAAGAAGCATAGGAGTAGTTCAGCTTCAGTCAAGATAAATGAGCTTTTCCAAGATATTTGTTCAACTAGTAGTGATGCAGCATATCAAAACCACTACTTAGTAGCAAGAGGGTGGGCTGTAGCAAATAGCCACTTAGCAACAAATTAGCAACTTCATATTAAAAACCTACCAACCACTAGAGACCCTAGAGACTGTTGTCAATGGGTTTTGCTCCATCATAAATTGTTGTAGAATATATGATAGCATCTAGGAACTCTGTTTGGGGGAACTAAATTAGCTCCTACTTCAGAGTTGAGTCTAAAACAGCACTATAGAAACTACTGTACCAGTGATATAAGTGTACGCTGATTGGCCAAACGCATACAAAACACCAGCTACCTGGCATTTTTAAAAAGATGTGTAAAAACATTTACTCCACGGACATGCAAAACAGTGATATCGGCATTTAGCTACCTGTTGTCTGCAGCGTTGTGTTCTTTTTGTCTTTTACTGTAACACTGCAAGTCGTCATAGGAGATTTAGTCAGATTTTTTATGCTCTTTCAATCATGTAAATTGTGCATTTACATTTTTATCACAAAACCCACGACACACAACAAAAACAGCTCTGATCACGGCGTCCTCCATTCACCGGTTGTCGACATTTGTAAATGCCGCACATAAAAACGTCGCTGTCGACCACTTCAGAGTTCCTGAATGCAACCAAGAAAACTGCCTGAGGGAGAAAATGGTTCTCTAGGAACCACCTTCCTAGAACTGGGTCAATATCACCATAGAGTGCCTTTCAACCCTCACAATACTCAAAAATGTTGGTTTTAATTTCCCATTCGCTTTATGTCATATCATAAATAGTAGACACTCAAGTACTATAGAAACATATTAGCTGAGCTCCCACACATTTTTTTAGATAATTATGGGCCATTATTGTCCACTTAAGATATGTCCACCCTGTCATTAAGATTATTTTTTATTTGTCACATACACAATTACATAGAGAGTATATAACCAGCAGTGAAACGTATTCTCTGCATTTAACCCATCCTAAGTGAACACACACCCGGAGCAGTGGGCAGTCATGTTACAGCGCCCGGGGAGCAGTTGGGGGTTCGGTGCCTTGCTCAAGGACACCTCAGTCGTGGTATTGAGGAGGACACTCCCCCCACCAACAATCCCTGCCGGACCTGAGATTCGAACCCACAACCTTCCGCTTACAAGTCCAACTCGCTATCCATTAGGCCACAACTGCCCCTAAATCATGGACATATATATTACTGTTAAATATGTTTTCATCGCAAAATTAGGATGCAAATTATATTTTCTGAAAGGTATGATGTCCCTTTCCTAAACAGGGTTATTTGTTTGCTTTCAAATCATAAATACATAAAAGATTTAATGCAAATCATGTGTTTCTAAAGAAACTCATACAATTCACACATGTATTTTTTTCTTATTTGGAGAAAACTGTGATATTTGGATGCAGTTTTTTGTTTGCATGTTATTGCCCCCACACCTAGCTATTGAACACACTGGATTATATAGATATAGTTGAATTATAATTTAAAATATTATTGTAAAATATCAAGATGACAAGATGGACCAGCACATGACGGTGTGGACACATAATGCAGAACACACAAATCATGACAAAATATGAAAATGAAACATTTATTCAACTTCTAAAAAAAATAATATAATAATAATAAATAATATAATTACATCCTCAATCGCAATTATATACCGACCCCTCCCCATTCATTTTCATTCAGTCCACCCTGTCATGCGTCTGTCCACTCTATCGAGTCTAAATGGCTGACAGGGTGGACATTTTGGAACAACGACAGGGTGGACATTTTGAGCTTCAATTAGCATATTAGCTTACAACAAACTGTGACTAGCTAAATATTTAGTCTGGTTGCTGAAGAAAATTTGGTATATTTAAACTTACATATTTTGAAAATACTGTATTCTAATCACTTCTGGCATATTTTATTCCAACAGGGTGGACATGTTAAGCTTGTGAAAAGCAAGTAAGCAAACTCATATGAAGAAAATTTGTCAATTAAAAAGTCACCAATTTATTCACCTTATTCATTTAAGTGTTTGAAATTCCCGCCACTGAAGAGACAAAAAAAAACGTTGTCCTGATGTCACTAAAGGGGATGGCCTTTTCTTAAATGGGCGGATTTCCCAACAGGACAGGGTGGATAACCATTCAAGGGTATTGATGTTTATTGATGTAAAAATATTGTGTTTATTACCAAATGATCAATACACTCAAATTGAGTTTAACAAAAAAATTACAAAATATTAATAGAGAACAATTTTTTTTTTAATTTCATGATTTAACTGTATTCTACTCTCATTCAAATTTAATGAGCAGTGCATGGGTCAAAGCAAAATAACATGCATCCTCTTACACAAAACAAAAAAAAAATCTAGAAAAAAATGCATCTAAAGAGCCAAGTAATGCTTTTATTATGAATATAAAAACTTAGCCTAATATAACACCCTTTCATAGTCATTTTTATATTAAGTTATCATGGCAAATTAGTTATTTATGTACAGGACACCAAAAGTCACCCTGCAGTGATATTGACCCAACTACACGGTGCAAAAGCCCCTTGATTCTTATAACCAGTGTTGGGGGTAACGCATTACAAGTAACGCAAGTTACGTGATCAGATTACTTTTTCTGTAACTAGTAAAGTAATGCATTACTTTTTAATTTAGAACAAAATGACTGAGTTACTTTTATTCAAATAATAACGTAACGCATTACTTTCCACAAAAAGTAACTAAGTAGTGTAATTACTTTTTAGGGAGTAACAAAATATTGTAATGCATTACTTTTAAAAGTAACTTTCCCCAACACTGCTTATAACTACCCGGTGCAAAAGCCCCATAAGAAAAACATAGCACAATACTTTTACTCATGCTAAAGCTATTGCTCCTGAAGCACGCAATTCTTTGAAGAAAATCTCTCTTTTAAAAAATGCCCGTCTAGTAAAAAATGAACAGGGTGAGCTGAGAGTACCGTGGTGTTCTCAGAAGATGGGAGTTCTGGTTCAAACAGAATTACATGTCTTACTACAGTTAGCTAGTCCCTTGGGCCGTGTACAATTACCTCTGTGGCAAAGAGCAGACACTCTCATAGGCTGCCGAACAACCTAAATCTGCCACGTACGGCGCTGCGATCAGCCCTGGAATCAATCACGTACACAGTGGGCACTGAACTAGATATTGAGAGAATATTTGAGTAGCTTAGCAGGGAGGATTTTGGGTGCAGCAGGGCTAGAAAAGTAATTTACTACTGAAAACAAGAGGAACGAATCTACCAGTTAGTTTAAGGAAAGTTCAGAATTCTTCAGTGAGCAGTTTCTAATGTTAATTTATGTCCGATGTCAGTATTAGAGGCAGTTTCATTAGACATAGGCATGGTTCAAATAAATCACATGTACCTGTTGTATAATTGGGAAGTCGTCTGCAATGGGACCCTTAAAATGTCTTGAATAAAGTTCTGTCTTTGTGATGTTTCCAGACATTGAATGAAAAAAATATAGGCCAGTGTATTTTATGATTCCAAAGGGATGTTTTAGTTATTAAATCTTAATTCTGTCTCCAAACAGATCAAAACGCATGACTTAAATGGACCCCACTCTGCACATTGAGCCTGTGCTTCAATATACCACACTAATGTATAATTTACACTATGATGAATGAGTGTAAATTCATTGCTGGAAGTCTGTGTTGAACAACAACAAACCAGCGGTTGGTCTGGAGGAAAGTAATTAGGCATGTGTAGCTCCAGACATTTGAATTGAGTAAATATGACTCCCCGTACACCGCTCACGCTAATTATTTCAATTCCGAGCAAGTGCTTTTCCACTACTGTGTTCTTCCCCCATGCATAATACAGCAGCACACTACACTTAAGTGAATCAGCCCAGGTTAATACCATCTCTGTCTGCATCTTTATCAGGTTAAGTCGAGCTGCTTCCATTCCAGCAGCTGCAAAATCTACATACACTATTTGCAATGAAACAGCATAATAGTGTTTACATTTCTAGTAGGTTTAAAAAAATGTGTGTAAATCAAGTTCTAAGAACTGTTTACCAGTGTTGTGGTACCAAAGACCGGGTCCAAGATCATAATTTTATGGTCTTGCTATTCTCATGGACTCGGCCTTAACTTGGATTCAAGACCATTTGGAGGAGTTCACGTGAAACTGATGCAAAACCAGGCTTCACTGACAACAAAGAAAAGTATATTTACATTGTCTGAATCATTCAGATCTTCTTCAGGTCCCGGTTTTGATTGGGACTCGACCCTCTTCATGTCTCAACCTTGACTTAGACACCACTTACAACAACATTACAACAACATTGCTTAGCAAAGATGCAACATGATGGTTAAAGATGTCTAACATATTTACAAAGAAAAAAATATTAAAACTCAACACAGTGTAATGAAAAAATGTGTTCTCGGTTAGCTGGCTGTAAGGCAGCATTGAATTTATCATTCCTTCATAGAGAAGGATCCCATAATGCACTGCACTTCAGGATGTAATAGTCATGCACTGCACTTATGGGATGTAAATCCCACAATGCACTGCACTTCAGTTCAGTTTAAAAAAATAAAATAATTATAGAACTACATTTTACTGAAAAGTATCAGTACAATAAAAATAGTTCAATCCAAGTAAAAATTGACCCCAAAATTCTGTGTACCGTGTATCGATATGCTTATTTGAGTTTCCATGTTAGCTTAGCAACATGCTTATATCAAATTGGATTAAATTGTGGGTCAAGTAAGAAGCTGTCACACATAAAGAGCATTTCAGATCCATTACTCATTAAGTTTTATTGTATTTAGGATGAATGTTAACATACTTGTGTATTGTATTTAGGATGAATGTTAACATACTTGTGTTAATAGATCAACGTAGTGCAGTGGAATGGAACAGAATGACTTCTCGGTCTGGGAGCATTCAGGGATTCTTATCAGTGTAAAAATTAAGCACTTGTGAAATGCTGTAAAACAGTGACAACCTGTCTGCTCTGAGAAAAGAAAAGTGTGTTCTGGGTGAACTCATTCTGGCAGCATTGCATTTATCTTTCCTTCATGGAGAAGACCCCATAATGCACTGCACTGAGCTCAGTTAAAAGATTACGTACTTGCATGTTTTACTGAAAAGTATCAGTACAGAAAAATAATTCAAGTAAAAACTGACCCCAAAATTGTGTGTGCTGTATATTTTGATGCTTATTTGAGTGTCCAGTTAGCTTAGCAACATCAAATTAGACTTTATTGTGGGTTAAGTTGCTGGCCATAAAGAGCATTTCAGAAAACATTCTTACATTAACAGTTCAACGTAGTGCAGTGGAATGAAACAGAACGCAGACTTCTCAGTCTAGGAACTTTTTTTTAGGAACGTCTCGGTTACGTACGTAACCCTCGTTCCCTGATGGAGGGAACGGAGACGTTATGTCGTGACGACATAGGGGATTTACTTGGAAGCCCCAATCATCTCTGACTAAGAGAAAACGCCAATGAATATTGGCTAGTGGAATTTGCATACCTGAGCCACTCCCCGTGCACACGGGTATAAATAGGCGACAGGTGCATCCACTCATCAGGTTTTACGCTGAGGAGCCGAGAACGTGTCCCTGGCACCCAGCGATGGTTCAAGATTGTGGCATGGGGACATAACGTCTCCGTTCCCTCCATCAGGGAACGAGGGTTACGTACGTAACCGAGACGTTCCCTATCTGTCGGTCACTACGAGTTATGTCGTGACGACATAGGGGTCCTATGGAAAGCGCCACAACCTGAACCCCGTCACGACCTTGTGGCATGCAGATGCTGACAAGCGAGCGCGTGACAGACAAATGCCATGCGAAAGGTCGCAACCTTCCCGTCGCCCCAGCGCAAATTCGCTAACCTTGGTGCCCGCAGGGACCACTGAGTACATCGCTGCTGGAGATAGCCAAGCCGCTGTTCCTTTCCCCAGAGGTCGGAAGGGATTTCGACCTTCAATGAAAGATGCTTCACGTCTTTCCTGTTTGTTGTTACAGCTTGGTAGTAACGACGGGGAAGCGAGCCTTCCGAAGAAGGACGCTACGGAGGCCACATCCTGCCCGAAGGGAGGTACCATGTGGAGACACTGATATGGACTGACCCAGGCCTGGGGCAGTACTACATACGACTGGACCCTGGGGCAGATCCTACCTAGGAGTAGGTAGGAGGGCTGCCAGCAGGGCCTGACAGAGAGCTCTGTCAAAGGGAAGACACGGGTTTACCGTGAGGGAAACCTTACCGTGGACGAATACACGTATGTGATTACCCGAAGGGAATCAAAGCCATACGGACACCTAGCCGAGTACAGGGGCTGACCGGAGACCCGGGCGAGCTAGCACAAGTACTGGGCCTGGCGTCAGACTGCTCCGCCCAGTCTGACTGCCGGGGGTGCTGGAGGAACTCCACCAGGGTTCGCCGTACGGGGAACTGAACTGGAGGAGAAAACAGGCGCTCGTATCCCCGGGTGAGGGGGAATGGCGCAGCAAGCGTGACACCGGCCAGTTCTTCCCGCCACTTACCTGTTACCCAACACACGGGAAGAAACTGGCTCAACGCGGAGACTGTAGAATCTCGCGAAGATGTTCGGTGTCGCCCAGCCCGCAGCTCTACCGATGTCTGCCAGAGAGGCGCCGTGCGCCAACGCATAGGAGGAGGCAACACTCAGTGTGGAGTGAGCCCTCACCCCCATGGGGCACGGCTCGCCTTGGGATTGGTATGCCAAGGCGATGGCATCCACTATCCAGTGGGCCAACCTCTGCTTGGAGACAGCCTTCCCTTTCTGCTGACCTCCGTAACAGACAAGGAGCTGCTCAGAGCTTCTGAAGCTCCGGGTGCGGTCCACGTATATGCGCAATGCTCTTACGGGACACAGCAACGCCAAGGCTGGGTCTGCCTCCTCCGAAGGCAGTGCTTGCAGGTTCACCACCTGATCGCGGAAGGGCGTGGTGGGAACCTTGGGCACGTATCCAGGCCGGGGTCTCAGGACAACGTGAGAGTAGTCCGGCCCAAACACAAGGCACTCTTCGCTCACCGAAAATGCTTGGAGGTCCCTGACCCTCTTGATGGAAGTGAGCGCGGTCAGGAGCGCTGTCTTAGCCGACAGGTATTTCAGCTTGACTGAGTCCAGCGGCTCAAAGGGACCCCTCTGAAGTCCAGCCAGGACGATAGAGAGGTCCCAGGAGGGCATCAGGGGTGGCCTAGGGGGATTCAACCTCCTGGCACCCCTCAGGAACCTCACGATGAGATCATGCTTTCCCAGGGACCGGCCGTCCACTGCATCGTGATGGGCCGCGATAGCGGCCACATACACTTTCAAGGTGGAGGGTGACAGCCTACGCTCCAACCTTTCTTGCAGGAAAGAAAGCACTACTCCAATCGTGCATCTTCGGGGGTCTTCTCGGCGAGAAGAACACCAGTTCGCGAACAGACTCCACTTCAGTGCATAGGCTTGCCTTGTAGAAGGAGCTCTAGCCTGAGTGATGGTCTCTACCACCGCCTGTGGGAGACCACTCAAGTCTGCCGCATCCCATCCAGGAGCCACACATGGAGGTTCCACAGGTCTGGACGCGGGTGCCAAATGGTGCCGAGCCCCTGAGAAAGGAGGTCCTTCCTCAGAGGAATGGGCCAGGGAGGGGCTGTCGCGAGGAGAATGAGTTCAGGAAACCAGGTCCGGGTGGGCCAGAACGGCGCGACCAGCAGGACCTGCTCCTCGTCCTCCCTGACTTTGCACAGTGACTGTGCGAGCAGGCTCACTGGGGGAAATGCATACTTGCATAGAGCCCGAGGCCAGCTGTGTGCCAGCGCGTCCGTGCCGAGGGTGCCAAACACATGCTTGCCTAACAGCAGTGGCCGAAACTGCCGCAAGGCTAGATGCACTGCCAGCAGCTCTAGACAGTTGATGTGCCAAAGCAGTCGAGGCCCCGTCCAGAGCCCCGAGGCTGCCTGCCCGTTGCATGTAGCGCCCCAGCCCGTGCTGGAGGCATCTGTTGTGACAACAACATGCCGAGACACTTGTTCTAAGGGCACCCCGGCCCGTAGAAAGCAAGGTCCGTCCAGGGGCTGAAGGAGCGGCGACACTCCTGTGTGATGTTCACCCGAAGTGCACCGCGGCGCCATGCCCACCTCGGGACTCGGGAGTGCAACCAGTGCTGAAGTGGTCTCATATGAAGCAATCCGAGCGGCGTGACTGCAGCTACGGATGCCATATGCCCCAGGAGCCTCTGAAACAGTTTCAGCGGAGCCACAGTCCTGCCTCTGAAGGAACTCAGGCAGTTCAGCACTGATTGGGCGCGCTCTTCCGTGAGGCGCGCCGTCATACTCACCGAGTCTACTCCACACCAAGAAAAGAGATTCTCTGCGCAGGGGAGAGCTTGCTCTTTTCCCAGTTGACCCGAAGCCCCAACTGGCTGAGGTGCCGAAGCACCAGGTCCCTGTGATCGCACAACTGTTCTCGCGCGCAGGCCATGCTCGAGACAGTTGAGGATCCTGATGCCCACTTCCCGTAACGGGGCAAGGGCGCCCTCCGCGATCTTCGTGAAGACACGGGGGGGACAGGGAGAGCCCGCAGGGGAGGACCCTGTACTGCCTTGCCCGACCCTCGGACGCAAACCGTAGGAACGGTCTGTGTCGCGGAAGGATCGAAACATGAAAGTAAGCATCCTTCAGGTCGATCGCTGCAAACCAATCCCGGGGCTGTATGCGTTTGATCATGCGCCTGTGCGTCAACATCTTAAACGGGAGCCTGTGCAGGGCCCGGTTCAGGAGTCGCAATCCAGGATTGGTCGAAGACCACCGTCTTTCTTGGGTATGATGAAATAAGGGCTGTAAAACCCCTGCCTCATCTCGGCTGGAGGGACCGGCTCGATTGCATCCTTGCCAGGAGGACAGCAATCTCCTCGCGCAAGACAGGAGCATTCCGAGCTGCCAACGCAGTCTCGAGAACGCCGCTGAACTTGGGAGGTCGCCTGGCGAACTGAATCGCGTAGCCGAGTCGAATTGTGCGCGTGAGCCAACGAGACGGGCTGGGCAGCGCAAGCCACGCTTCCAGACGCCGTGCAAGTGGCTCCAACGGCACAATCGACGTACCCGCAGTGGTGCAGCGAATGGGAGTAAGGCTGGATGGTACAGAAGGCCCTGCGTTCTGACTCATCCTCGCAGAACTCCCTGAGTCCCTGTAGGGACTGGCTAGAGGCGCGTGGGGAGGGCCTGCCGTCCCCCAACCGTACTCTCTTGGCCACTGGTAAGATGGGTCGCGGGCGAGAGTGAGGAGGCAGTGCGTCGCACACTGTCAGCCCACGAGGCTGAAAACTCGGAGGAAAGGGAATTGCTCTTTCTTTGACAATGTGGGTACCCAGTCTGCTTGAATGAATGAATGAACAGAATTAATGATTCTCCCCCTGCCCTCCTTCGGGGGAAGGAGTGGCGCTGTCCTCGCCATCTCCTGAGATCAAGCAGCTTCCCACATCTCCGGGTTGCCTGTGTCAGGGCCGCTTTATCGCCTCTCTGGACGATATCGGGGCCAGCTGGAACACAGGGGGCGCCACACTCCTGAGAGAGGCTCGACGCGCCGGCCTACGATTCAGCACGGGGCGGAGCAGCTCTGGAGGACACAGGAGGGCGCCCACGGCGACAAGCAGACTGGGTCTTGCTCTGCGGCGGAGCGGTGCATCACGCTGGGGCAAGATGTGTTGCCTCGGTCTGCTTTTGTACTGCCGAGAACTGCTGGGCACAGTCCTCGACAGTGTCGCCGAACAGTCAAGCCTGGGAGACGAGAGCGTCGAGAAAGCTCACTTTGTCGACTTTGCTCCTCTCAGCAAGGCTGAGCCATAGACGGCGCTCTTGGACCACAAATGTGGACATCGCCTTCCCGAGGGACTGTGCTGCGACTTCCCTCGCCCGTAGGGCGAGGTCAGTCGCTGAGCGCAGTTCCTGCTTCAACCTCGGGTTGGTACTACCCTCGTGCATTTAATGCCTTGGCTTGGTGTGCTCGCAGGATAGCCTTGGCATGCAGCGCAGAGGCGGCTTGGCCCGCCGCACTGTAAGCTTTGGCCGCGAGAGCGGCCGTCAGCTTACAGGCTTTGGACGGGAGACGAGGACAATTCCTCCAAGTGGCGGCGTTTTGCAGGCACAAGTGCACTGCAACCGCACTCTCCACCTGGGGAATGTCAACGTACCCCGTAGCCGCCCCGCCCTCGAGGGTAGCGAGGATGGAGGAGGCAGACGAGCCGCTTCTGGCCGTAAAAAGGGGCTGTCCACAACTTCATCAGCTCCTCGTGCACTTCCGGGAAGAAAGGAACCAGGGCAGGGCGTGGTCGCGAGCCACGGCCCGTGCCGAGGAGCCAATCATCTCACCGCGAGGGCTCGGGACTAGGAGGTGTGCACACCTCCAGCCCCGATCTCGCGGCGGCCCGGGAAAGCACGGCGTCAACTCTGGGTCCGATTCGGCGGCGGCCGCGACACCCGAGGGGTGCAGCTCCGCCGAATCTTCATCCTCAGAGGACGATTGCCCATCCTCCGATGCCGCGATCGACATCTGATCCTCTATCGGCGCGCCGAATGAAACGCTGGGCACGCCGTGAGACGGCACAGCAGAATCACCGGGGAGCCGCACAGAACAGCTGCTGCGGGAGGAGTGAAAGGTCCGTGGGGACTGGCCCGGCGGAAAGCTCTCACTGTAACCCTCAGATCGCCCAGAGCACTAGCCGATGGTTCTCTGCTCGTGGCAGAGAAGCCAGCGCGGGTAGTGACAGAGAGGAGCCCCTCCCATCCCCGTGAGGAGAGAGAGGCGCGATCGCAGCACTGCCATGGTTATACGCTCAGAACGAACGCATAAACCATCCACGAACGCAGCTTCAGCGCGCTGGATGCCCAGACACTGAAGACAACGATCGTGGCTGTCAACGGAGGATAGGAAACGACCGCAACCAAGAGGACACGGCCGGAACGGTGTCTTTAAAAAGACGCGAACCGATCGTGATTTTTGCTCTTTTAGGAAATCTGCTCTTTTAGTTGAAGTGCCCAGGGGAATCGCTGCAGACAGGGACACCGCTGTTCGCACCGTAACGCCAACCAGAACAGCTTCCAGACAGATGATGAATGGCTTTGTGGAGATCAACACGTTCATCCACTCGGCTCCGAAGCAAAAATCTGATGAGTGGATGCACCTGTCGCCTATTTATACCCGTGTGCACGGGGAGTGGCTCAGGTATGCAAATTTCACTAGCCAATATTCATTGGCGTTTTCTCTTAGTCAGAGATGATTGGGGCTTCCAAGTAAATCCCCTATGTCGTCACGACATAACTCGTAGTAACCGACAGATAGGGAACAGAAATTCTTATCAGTCATAAAAATGGTGCAAAACGCTGGAAAAACAGTGACATCATATCTACGCTGGACGCAAACAGTGCATTGCATTGTGTCAAAACAAGTAGAACCCGTGATAATCAGTGACACTCTCTACACTGGATGCGCTGCATTGAGTTTGACAGTAAACGAATGCAGCATTCTATATTTTTGACAAAAACAAACATGGATTTGGAGTATTCACTTTGATGCATCCACTGTAGACAGCCTCAAGCTGTTGTGGAGCACGATGTGAGATGCAACGCAGCAGCCAAAGCGGCCATCTGACGCATATGTCCTTAGACCAAGAATTCTTAGACAGCGCAGATGGAATGTGAGAACGTTTTCTATGTGAACGGCTATTAATAACTATTCATACCCATCTAAACTCTATTACACTTGCAAGAGACCAAAAAAGTTTGCTAGTCAAGAACAGCTATACATAGTATTGTGTTGTTGAATCCAATGTTGCCAGGTTCTAAAATAAGCCCAAAATAAGTGACCACTAGATTTTGGGGTTGGGCATACGCATGTAATGCAGTCTTAATAGAGCACTTCCTATGCATCACATACTAAATTACATTAAAGGAGCAATCCTGTGGGTGCCAAGCCCAAATAAGAAACTGTATTCTTGAAACAAGCACAAAAATACGCAACTCATGACTGCCTAAATCTATAACAACTACAAGCCCAAAGTTGCTTATAATAAGCAGACTTGGCAACACTGGTTGAATCAATAAAAGTCATTATATCATAATGGTTAGAAAATGACTATGATCAATAAAACAATAAATTTAAATTTGCATGCAAATGTATGTTTCTTTATTATATAATGAGAAACATGATATGAGAACCGCTATCATATTTGACCAAAATCTGTCAGGAGAGCGGTGGGTGTTTGTGTTTGTTGGGAACATCCATAAATCATTTAGAAGATGGCATTTAGATTGTTTGCCTAATTAAAATATTATGCAGCAGCAACATGCAAAACATTGCTGTGTATACAGGCTGACTTGAATCAACTTGACAAAGTAATGGAAAATGGCTTGACAAACTCAGTCTTTTCTTTCCTGTGTTGACATAACGTCCTCTTTCTGAGCAGGTTAGGAAGGGGTATTTGAAAGGGCATGTCTTTGTAGGATTTCCAGCAGACTTTTGTTTACTTGTTTAAACCACACTTGAAAACTTTTACCACGGACAAAATCAATGAAGGTTCTGTATATTCTTTCGCAGAGGAGCTCTTGCCACCAACTTCATCTACTCCTGCAGAAACATTTATTTATGCTGTGAGATCCCATGGTGACGGTTTTGATGAAGATGGGTACAGTCATCTGAGGAATGGTAGGCAATCAGATTTTTACCAAAATTCAAGTGTTGTGAGTGAATTTTCACTAGAAGTTATTATTTTTATTCAGGATGCTTGTATACAGATGCATATCCTATATGCATATAAGAATGCATTAAATTTATCAAAAGTGACAGTAAAGACTTTTACATTGTAAAAAAAAAAAAACACAATATAACTGTATTTTTGATCAAATACATTCAGTCTAATATCTAATTATATACATTTGGTAATGTTTGTATAAATGTCTTGTTGTAAATTAGTGTATTTGTGTATTTTTAAAAATGTTTAGGATTATACTATCATATTAAATGGCATTAAAGCATAATGCACAACATTTATTATTTCTTGTTTTATGCTGGAACATTTTCTGCTACCATCTGCACTGTTTTAAAATCACCACAGTAAAACTAAAACCATAACATTTACAAGTAAAGTTATGGATCAGTGTTGTTTTTCTAGTTTCCCATCTGTAATAATTAGACTTTTGTGGGTGTGTGTGTTTAAGATCTGCTGTACTATTATTGTACTTTTATTGTAAACAGAAAGTGAAAGATCATGAAAACATTAGTACATCCTGTGGAAAACGAACACAACATTTAAATCGTAGAATAACATCTAATATCCACAGCCCATTTCAAGCAAAATAAACATTCCCAGGAGTTAAAGCATTTGAAACAACCATTAGCCTAATTGAAAATAACTGTAACACAGCGGGCAACAGAAGTCATGAATTCTAATGAAACCTAATTGCAATAAATACCAGTATATTCAAGAATTTTACTAATGTTTTCATATTTTACAGCTTAAACAGAGAATGAGTAACAAGGGTCATTTCAGATGAACATTTATTGTGTTCTCCAGTTGCTGGAAGCCATTGACTTCCTAGTATGGAAATAAAATGCCATGGAAGACAATGGATGCTGTCAACTGTCAATTCAAAATATCTTCTTTTGTCTTCAGCAGTAGAAATAAACTCATACAGGTTTGGAACAACATGAAGCTAAGACAGAATTTAAATTTTTGGGTGAACAATCTCTTTAATTCGATAAATGAATATTTTGTTCTCGTTTGGGTTTATGAGCTCATGCAGTGCTGAGCACAATGTTTCATGAGACTGGATGATTTGACTGTGATTTGACAGCATTAAAGCTATATTTCTGGCATGGGACGTGACCAAGAGACTGAACCGAGGGTCATCTGCTGAGGAGAGCCTGGAAGTCTGGCGTATGACAGCAGGATGATGAATACATTTGCATATATTGAAATAATGAAATGCCGTTTGCTTAAACGGTGCTGGGTCATGAAATGTCTCACTTTTAGTGGTGCTTTATTCTGTTGGATCTGTCAGATCTAATGAGACTTTGAAAAAGAGAGAAATGTTCCCAAAACCTTTCAGTTTTAGTCTCAGGTGAAGAGAAGAGATAAATAAATGCGCTATTTACAGACCTACACTACAGACACCAGTTTTTAGTGTCATATCTTGACATAAAATACTTGATTCTGATTGGTCAGTTGCTGCATTTCAAAATAATTTTGGATAATGATCGCTAAACTGTATAATTGGCTGTTAACCTTGCCAACCACTTTCTTTCAAAACTGTGCTATTTTAATGTCTCTCATATCTCTGCAGTCTATATTGTCACATAATAAAATAATATAGTCTCAAATCAATATTTCATTTACATTTATTTATTTTTGGTACACTAAACTGTGCAATAAATGTGGTAATTTAAAGTCAGCGAGTCATTCTTGCAAAATAAACCCCTTCAGGTTGAAGCAGGGCTCCGTTCGGGGAACATTTTGTAATTAATTAATTAATTAATTAATTTGTAGTAAAAGCAATGAGACACTCAAAAACTAGCTACAGTATATTGTGAATATTTTTGCTAACAAAGAATATATATATATATATATATATATATATATATATAAATGACACCTCCACAATTATGAATTATGAACCACAAATGTATAAACATGCTTTAAATATTAATATAACGTTTAATGTCAGGTCGGAACATACAAGGTGTCTTTGTCAACACTGAGATCTTACATATTAAAAACTTAAATTACAAAAAACACCTGCTGGCCTTATTACTGATTCATTTTGCTTAATATTGGACTATGACCCAGGATACCTTGTGCATACATGTGAGTATTTTAATAAAAGCCTGGAGTGGATGTGAGTGTTTCACAGCTATCAGCCATCTTCATTCAGATTGGAGGCGTCCTCTGGGCACCTGCAGATTTCCATTACATTTCACCAGCTCACAACTCAGGGCTGGTTTTATATGCCATTTGGGTGTTCTTTGAGAACATGGCTGAATCCATATGGGCTTTTTTGGAGAGGAACAGTAGATCCAGATATTCTGTTTATCTGTTGAGCAATGGGAGTTTTGAAGAGGTTTATAGAACTGAAATTTCTTGGCATCTTATCTCCGCTCCAGTTTTCTTGCCATTGTTGTCAGGCAGAACTGAAAATCTGCCTTGGAGAAAATCCATTAGTAAATTCTTTCCCCTGCACTGATGTTGGGTATTATAGAAAATATAAAAAAATGTCATTCATAGTGTATTTTAGACTGAGACTGAAATCAGGTCTTGTGCCATTTCTTTGATTTCTTTTTTTTCAGTCTTTGATGGCCTTTTTATCCCATTCTAAGATTCGTAATATCTATAGAGTGCAACAATTTTCCAGATGCGTTGGTTCCAGAAGTATTTTTCAGCTTTATGATGTTGACAAATATGCTTTATGATGTAGACAAATGTAATAAACAAATGTAATGAAGCACTGCAAATAACTAAATTGATTAAAAACATAATATTATCGTCTTTTCAAGTTAATTGTGAATATATATACATATATAGCTTGGAGCTATCATAAATAATTATATTTTTCTCTAATGGGGACATAAGCACACTGTCTATATTTCTACCTTCCTTCCATATACAGTATATATATATATATATATATATACCTGTATATGGTTGTTGATCATCAATATAGATCACATGAAGCACATTTTTAAAATCACACTGTTCACAACCAATTTGCAATATGATATGTTATGTCCTGATATACTAGTATATTAGGTACATTAATAGTTACAGAAATGTTTTGTTTTATTTATTGATTGATTGAGTTGAGTTGAGTTTAGTTGCATAATTGAACTTGAAAAATGCATACAAAATGTCATTCTTTCTGGATCAAATGGTTGCAGGGTTATGTTGCGATCCATTTGTGCCTGAAGTCTGAAATTCTGAGTTCCCAATTTAGGAACTTTTAACTTGACCCTTTTTGGAAACTCAGATTAACCACAAAAAAACTCAATCTTCAGAATCCAAAATGGCTGTTTATAAGAAGAAGAAGAAATGCTTGGATCTCCAATTAATATTATTATAATAATCTTCAATAAAATGTTGGGTAACCGCCTGTCTCAAATTAAATTGTCCTGCATCCTACAAGCCCTGAGAATAAAGTGTCCTGCATTATAATAATGTCTGTATTTATATATATATATTTTTTTATTTTTTTTTCATTCATGAAATTGCAATACCACAATTAAAATGTGATAATAAAAATGTGATTGCTGGCTAAACTCCACCATCCAGCACAGTTGAGAGGGATTATTCTGCTGATGATGACTAGATGGAGCAAAGGAACCAGAAGCTATATGTTTCCATCCAAAGTCAAACTTATGTGCAAAAAAAAGATGGTGTGTGAGGAAATAGGTGCGCTGATTGGTTCACTTACCTATCACATGATCTGTTTAGGCAAAGCCCCATGACTATTTTGATGAGCACTGAGGATTTTATTTTTCTTTCTTTTTTTGATAAATGTTTTTCCATCCTAGTTTAAGAGCATGTCATCTTATCTGATAAAACAAATCAATATTTGCATAGTATAATAGTAGTCAATTTATCCGCAGAGTGAACCAGGTGGTCACCCTAATTAGAAAAAAAGTAATTAGAAACTTCACTTAAATGGTTTATTTTTAGACAAATTTAGACAAGGTGGAACGTTCACAGACATGTGTAATGGAAATCAGTGCGGCTGAACCAGCAGTCGCTTGCACTCTGTCCTCGTGTACCATGGTACATACTAATGACAATATATCTTTATACCCCTCCAGCTTCAGCAGGACTGCAAATGAAACTCATTGATCTGAATCTAAAATAGAGGTCAAACTGCAAATCCGCTTCGCAAATCTGTATCACTCCCTCAAAACCATGGTGGTAGAAACCCAATAAAAGCTCTGATGTCTTTGACGTTTAATAGGAGGTTCTTTTGCATTACTGTGTGCTGCAGTATTTAATATGGTGTACATAAAGTAGTACATCAAAACTCGGGGTAAATTGGGCTCAGGAGAGAAATTAAGCATAATTTGTTGAGCGTGAAGGGAACATGCCTGTCTTGACAGTGGCTGCAGCTCCCTCGAGCAGGGAAATCCAGACCTCCCACTTGAAAAGAGCCTGTAAAATGACAGCTGAAGAGGGTCTCGGCTCCGAGCTCTGCTCACACCTTCTCAAGACTGAAACTCTTTGCTGCAAATTTCATTTGATCTGCATTGTAGAGCATACAATATACTGTTTTAAAGTCAATGAATAAAATCGTTAGCTTTAAATCATAACAAAAATAATCAAGTGTTTTGACACAATGGAAATGGAATGAATGAATGAATGAATATTTTTTTGTAAAAATACAACAATAACAACGACAACAATAATAATAATAATAATAATAACAACAACAATAACAATGTTCCTCTAAATATAATTTAATTTATTTGAAAATATAAATAACTATAATAATTTTGAAGAATTGGGGGGATGATAATATTGTTAAATATTATTATTATTATTATTATTAAACTGTTTTAATATACTTTTTAAAATATTTTTATAAATATTTTCTATTTTAATGTATTATAAAATATAGTTTAATTTTCAGCATAATTACTCTAGTCTTCATTGTCATATCCTTCAGAAATCATTCTACTATGCTAATATGCATTATTATCATTAGTTGAAAACAGTTTTTCTGCTTATTGTACACTGTAAAAAAAAAAAGTTGGGCAAACTCAAAAATTTTTGAGTTTTCTCAACTTCTTGTTTTAAGTTTATACAACAAAAAGTTGAGAAATTTCCTAAAAAATAAGTTGAGAAAACTCAAAAATCTGCTTTAGCTGGTTGACTTAAAATTTTAAGGTAGCCCAACTTTTTTTTTTTTTTTACAGTGTAGTACTTTTTTCACAATTTCCCAAAGTTCAAAACATTGAATTTGACATATTTAGTAAGAATGTAGGTCTTTTCTGTCACTTTTGATCAGTTTAATGAATAAAAATATTAATTTCTTAAAAAAATAAATAAATAAAACAACTCATACTAACTTCTGAATGAACAAATGAACAAACAAACAAATACTTTTTTTTTTTTCTTTTGATTTTCGAAGTGAGTATTGAGTATTATTACACTGGACATGTTTTGCAAAATTCACCCTTTTAGCCAATAGATATACAATGGACTTTAATCCTTTTGAGCTACAATGCAGAAAGAAACAATATTAACAGTTTCATATTTCAAAAATTGCCTAAAGCAACACAAAACATTCCAGTTTAAATTCATATAGTAGCACAAGACTACTGTAAGAAATGCATGACCTTTAATTTTCCATGAATACATGAATAATAAAATGAGTTTGGAGGTATAATAATGTATGAATATATACTATATTTTGATTTTATAAATAAATAAATGAAGGTGCAAAGGGGGAAAACTGAGACTTTACTGTCAATGACTCAAATTTATCCAGATTTTCACCTAAACACTGTCATGATGCTGGTGGCCATGCCTGTGTGTGCCACATGTAAAAATGAGCTAACCACAGCTCCCATGACGGGCCTCACATATTAGGGGTCTTAGTGGTGTAAAGAGGAAGACGGGGCCACCCTGCAATCTTCAGAGAAACCACACAACGCTTTCCTCAACTCATTCAGCTAAAGGACCACAGCATTCACAGACTAATTGCTTATAAGTAGGCAATGTGTTACACAGAACCACTCTACAGGACTCTACAGCCTCCTCTCACAGCCGCTGTGTTTAATTAGTCTACTCTGCTCAAACACCCATTGACTTTCTATGCTGTTTGATCTACATTTTATGGAGTTCAATAATAGTTTGGCAGAAACAAGTGACTCAAGGAGCTGGGCTTTTGAGCTTGCATAATTTTATTTTTAATTGTATTTAATTCGATTTTTTAATTTGTATTTTTATTTATTTTTTATTTTTTGTATTATTTTTATTTTATTGTTTTGTATTATTTCATTTATTTATTTATTTTTCAGATGTACTTTCAGAGCAGATATTAATATTAACAGCAGGTATTGTTTTCACAAGTGGGAATTTTTCTCCATCTGCTCAAGTATTTTATAAATAAATGCATAAATTTATAGGACAGGCTGGGATGGGTAAATAGAGAAATCAATGTTGAGCATCACACCACCAAAGAATACATAAATACTGTGAGGGGAATGTAAATCTATGTTAAGCAAAGTGAAAACACTGATGTTGTATATTCTATAAAGATATAGATATAGATATAGATATAGATATATAGATAGATATAGATATAGATAGATTCATCAGTGTATCAATTAATCAAATTGCTCTCATTTAGTTTTACACACTGGTATGAAACATAACATATCGACTCTAATGACAAGCTTCCAAGCTCTTTTATGCCCAGCAAAGCTTTTCTAAGTTCAAGTGCTCATTTGGGTCTCAGTATTTCAACACCACTCAGTGCTTTTCCAGTAAAAAGGGCTCCCTGTGTTTTGGTTTCAATTTCAATGTGTCAATGCAACCTTTTATCTGTCTGCTTTCCTCGTCTTTGAAGTCTAACATGTTTATTTGGAAGGTTTCGGAGCGCTGAACTTTCAAATGAGCACACATTTTCTATTTATATTGCAGCATTGGTAAAACTGTAAAAAATGTGCTGCTTCAATTACGCAGAGTTTGCTTGGGAATGCGGTCAGATAATGTATGGTTTGTGAGAGAAATATAATTTTCCATCCATTTTCAGTGTCAGATGTTTGGCCCCATCTCAAAACAGCATCCAAGTAACAAAATATAGCATATCCCTTTTTTATACTTATCAAATGAGCCTTTAAGCAATAACATGTTTAATTGTGTGTTATTGCATACATTTTATAACATGTTTAATTGTGAGTGTTATTGCACACATTTTATCATTTTTAAAAGAAAAAAATAATGAAAATATATTTTTTTTATTTTTAAAATATGTTAGTTTATGTACTTTAATTATTTATTACAAATCATGGATATATTTAATTAATATAATGATGATAAGGTATTATACATATTTTAAATAAAATATTATAAATAATAATAATATTAATAATAATAATAATAAATGATCTTTTCAAGAATTCCATCTGTTTAATGTTTTCTTCTTCTTCTTCTTCATTATATGATATGGTATTGATTTTAATTGTAATTCAGATTTTGTTTCTTGTTAGTGTACACATATAATTCATTTTAAAAAAGAAAAACATAATAATAATACATATTATTATTAGTAGTAGTATTATTATTATTTAGATATAGGTATGCATTTACATTTAATCATTTAACAGATGCTTTTATCCAAAGAAACCCACAAATGAGAACAATAGAAGCTATCAAACCAATAAAAGATAGATATAGATATAGGTATAGTTATAAATTTTATGCCTATGTAATACAGATTTTATTTTTATATTAATTTGAATTCAAAATTGAAAAATATTGTCACACAAGAGGTGTTTTCAAGCCATTGTATGTATAAAATACATTTGTAAGGCATTTATATAAATAAATCAATAAAACCAGACAAAAAAAACAACATATAATTGATCCAAAAGTCAATAGGAATCCCCTCTATATAAACACTCATGTTCGTGTACATCTTTGTGGAGATCAAAATGATGCTGGAAAGCATACAGTACATGCTTGTGTCTATATGGGCAGTAAATGACTAGCTTTGGTTGAGCTCAGAAGAATCTCTGGGCTCTAGTCTGATCTGATGGATTAAGTGGATGTGAATGTGCAGGGTCTGCATGAGTGGACAGATTGCGGGACCACACGGAAAGTCCAGTTGATCATTCAGGCTCCCAGCAGCCTAATAAGACACTAATGCGTTTCGGGGGGGGGGGGGGGGGGCTGTCCATTTTCAGCCTGCATTATTTATTCCTCTTTTAAATATTGTCTATTGCTGTTCAGTTTCTATATTTAACATTTATGTTTCTTACCAAAGCGGCTTACAATAAAAACAAATCAGTTTAATGACCGACGTTGATAGGTAAAACAACCGGTTATTCATAAACAATGCCTCAAATGCAAGATTATGGTCATAATAATGTTTTTAATGCTTGAATATTATGGGTGGTTGCTAAGGGTTTGCTTCCTAGCCTCCTCCAAGCCTCTAATATATTGTAGTTACTAAATGTGGTTTGATATTGTTTTCACTTTTTTTTCCATTTAATAACTTAAAAGTGCAAAGTAAATGTATGCATCATCTGTTATGTCAAATTCAAAAATTAATTCATCCAGCTGATTCATTCAAAATGTCTGATTCATTCAGGAATGAAGGAAGTATTTATACGTTAGTCATTGTATTATTCACTCAACCGATTTGACTTTTTCAGTAAAGTAAAAAAACACAAAATCATTGCAATTGTGCTGATATTCAAGAAAAAAAAAGCAATATTATTGCTTAAATTGATATCACATAAAATATCTATCATGTTAGAAATTTAAAAACAAGGGTACACATTCATACAAGGGTATTTCTTGCCCAAATATATTGAAATTTAGGGCATTTTTGGCCCAAACACCCATTCATTTCTGACTCTGGCCAGAGAGAACACCCAGAAGCAAACTTCTAAACAAGCCATGCATTTTGAGCTGTTTTTCATTTCATGTCACCATTCAAAACTTGGTTAAAAGTTTAAACATGTTGTAGTTTGTGAAGAGAAGAAATATTTTTAGATCATTTGAGATCTCCACTACAAAAGATTTGACTTGAGGCTGGACAGTTGACCCCTTCACTAAAGTCCAAATCCGACTTCAATTCCTGCTCCTTTGTCCCCTATGGATTGCTATCATACTGTTCTGTTGTTATGAACTGTGGTACATTTGCAAACTCTTTCATCATCAGAGTCAGCAGCACTTGAAACTGCTAAAATAGACAATCAATCAATAGAAGTTCACTCAGCAGTTCAGGATTATGGTTACATCAAACCAAACCTCCAGACACCCTACACACTTGAGTTTGTATGATGCCAGATGAATCAAATGAAGCAAATCCTTCATTGCAATGCTTCTCAACTTTTCTGACTCGAATTGCCCCCACTGTCCCCACAGTAGTTCAGTGTACGGTGTTGATCAAATGTACAAGACGATGTATAATTTCAGAAAAGTGCTGTTAAAGATATGCCCTCAGTTCACAAGAAAGCTTCTGAATAACAATAGGAAGCATAAGCAAATTTAATTAAATGCCATGTCTAACTTACACTCAAGGGATTGTTGTTTGGCCTTTGAAAAAGAGCCTTGATCCAGCAATTTCCACAGAGACTTGAGAAGCAGACAATAATGTCAGTGTGATTGGTTTGATGTAACAGAAGGCCTTATGGGAACTTGCACTGACAGTTTGCTTGACAAACTTCCAAAGGCAATGCCTTTTCCACATGTGTCTGTTCATCTCACGCGCTCTGGCTTCACATTCCTGTAGAATGCAGAAATACGTCTTTATGAGCGTATACTATTGCCAGTAAATCCCAGGCCTCTCTGTGAAACAGCCAGATTATGAAGGTTGTCTCAATGGACAATGAAGACCATTTAGAGAGTATTTGAGAAAAAGAGATCTCTTAAAGGGGCTTTATCATATAAAACAGGATTTTGCTGGTTCATCTGTAGAAAAAGAATTCAGTGTAAATGTATCTAACATTCACAACACAAAGCTTTCTCGTTAGTCAACCCAGATCATACTGTATATTGAAACCAAGATGGAAAAATTACATATTAACATGATTGCCCACTATTTATCAACACCTACTCAATATTCACCTCGATAGCTATACCAAAGTGCGCATTTGAAGAGGTTATCCATAACAGAGGTAAATTTAGGGCCAGATTTACTAACAGCATCTGTCAGCGCAAACCATATTTTGGTGTTAAAATAGTACTGTAAGGATTTACTAAAGACACACAATGAAGAATTAGCACTGAATAGGCGTGGATGCAGTTTTTGTTGCAACTGACCTTGAATATGCATTTGCAGGAGTTTCCCTTTCAGACGCATGGGAGGAGAGTATTAAAATGAATCACGCAACGCGATTTACTAATGTTTGCGCCCGTCAAATTACTGGTATTTGCACCATTATTTAATGCCCAAAAATCATATCTTAAAGCAGGTGGTAATTTGCGCTGCTCTTGGTAGATTGCACTGGACATTAAGGAAATGATCTGGCTGCATCTGTGTTCTTTAATGTGCGCATTGTTTGTAAATCACCCATAGATTTTTTTTATGGAATTGCGCTCTAATGCTAATTTGCCCTGTTTAGTAAATCTGGCCCATAGTCTTAAAGGTACAGCCAGAATTTACAAAATGAACAGTCACAAGAATAGTGTAGAAAATGGTTGCGTAAAACTAAATTACGGCTGTTTTTGGTGCAAGAAAGCTTGACCAAAGCTTGACTTCAAAATTTAGATTAATTTGGTGTGTTACTTACTTAAGTTTCTTTGTAATTATTTGTGAAATTAAAATTGAAAACTGTTTTAAGTAAATGTTACATCAGTTTTTTTTGTTGTTTTATCAGTGTGGCTACTTATCAAATAAATAAATAAATAAATGTGAGTTTACATCTCTGACTTTTTTTCTCAGAATTGTGTGATATAAACTCACATCTTTGAGTTATAAATTCAGAATTAAGGGGTATAAACTCACAATTGTGATAAAGCAAGTTAGAACTGCAAGATATACTTTTTATTTTGCATTCAGTGATGGAAACAAGCTTCATAAATAAATAAACAGAGAGACGTGAAACATTTATTTGAACAAAGCAGAACGGTGTGATTGACCAATCACAAAGAAAATGTTCTTTCCAGAGTCAAAAAAAGTCCAGAAAGGACACATAGTGAAAAGAAACAGACCAGCATCAGCTTCAAGGATTTGCCAATCTTTGATCAGCTAATTCTGACGTGTTTTAAGGGTGGGATGTGTGGGCGTTTCAGTCGGGCGAAGTGTAGGTGGTGCAGGAGCTCTATGGAGGAAATCCCCAAGCTGCCCAAGTGTAATATACCTCTCAAACCGCATGGTGGGTGGTGACATCACATCTATCACAGCTCCCGGGCCCTGCCGAGGGGAAGGAGGCCAGGAGGAAGCATCTCAGGGTGGGGAAGAACCGGTGTGACCACAGGAGGGCCATCATGGGACCCATGCAGAACAAAGTCCAGGCTTGTAATTTATACCTGACACTAGCATCCTCTTCCTGACAGCCATGGTCTTGAAGAAATATGCATGGATGTGCTGGGATCGCATCGGCTATCACCACCAAGACACGCTAAGATGTTTGGACAAGGTGAATGCATTAGCAGATACTATATAACCTCCAATGGGGAATGGGAAGCGAAAACAAGCCATTTGCTTTTGAGTGCTCAGAGGAAGGCCGAAACCTTATGGTTTTAACATTGGCACCTTAACAAATACAATTCAGCTGAAGCCTTGAAATACAGACGTGTTTTCAAGTCCCGTTCCGCAAATACAAATCCCCAGTCAGCCCCGTGTTTTGCTCAGAGGCGCTCGTGCTGTTATGTCTCAATAAATATGTCCTTCTCGGTTTTCAGGTCAGGCTTTGTGATTTTTAGCCATCATGTGAGCACTCATCTCTCTTACGGATGATTTCTCCCAAATGCATACTTCAATGAAAGAATATGGCAGAAGTACAAGGCGAGTCTTCATAAATGTTATGTTTTTAAGAGAACAATGTGAAACTTCAAGAGCTGTCAAGACACTCATCAAGACGTGATCAATTTCACTACAAGTTATTAATGTTATGGATATATAAAAGGGTGCATTCTCTTGACGCTTTTAAGGTAGGTGGCAAAATGTCCTTTATAGTCTTTGCAAATAAAAACTTCATTGATATTTGTGACAGTGAAAAAGTGAAAGTGACGTGACATACAACCAAGTATGGTGACCCATACTCGGAATTTGTGCTCTGCATTTAACCCATGCACACACACAGCAGTGAACACACACACACCGTGAACACACACCCGGAGCAGTGGGCAGCCATTTATGCTGCAGTGCCCGGGGAGCAGTTGGGGGTTCGGTACCTTGCTCAAGGGCACCTCAGTCGTGGTATTGAGGGTGGAGAGAGCACTATACATTCACTCCCCCCACCTACAATTCCTGCCGGCCCGAGACTCGAACTCGCAACCTTTCGATCACGAGTCCGACTCTCTAACCATTAGGCCAGGACTTCCCCGTTGATAAAATTTGCAATTTTATGTCAAAAGTTATTGATAATGTAAAGTACAGTTGAATATGTTTTATAATGAAATCTACATTTTACAACAGTTCCCATATGTTGCTAAGGTAAGTACAGTAAAAAACATAATATTGTGAATATATTATTACAATTTAAAATATCTGTTTTCTATTTTAATTTATTTTAAAATGGAATTTATTCCTGTGTTCAAAGCTGAATTTTCAGTATCATTACACCAGTCTCAGTTTGAGTGGGTAGGATGAAGTTAGCTGATATTTTTGTATTATCCATAAATGGTCCACACTTTATTACATTTTCTATATCTGAAGCAAACTGTCAAATTTATTCACTCTTAAGCAGGAGAGGGATCTGACATGTGTTCTCATTTAAAGTTATCCTACTGTCTTCCATTATGGCTTTTGACATGATACAGACTTTTCTAACATTCATTAATTCTTATCTGTCTTTCTGGTTTCTCTCCCTCCTCATTTGCTCTTTCACATCACTCTCTTCACATTTAATGCAAACCCCCGGTACACAATGCATAAATCCAAACTTAAATACCGCTTTGCAGTTCTGCCTCCTACTGGCATTGGAGCTGATGGGCAGATTGTGGTAATGAATATGGTACATACATTTCCTGCAAATGAAGGGAGCAGGCAACTCCATTTTGTGTGCAGTGTGATAAATTGGGCCCAATTATGAGATTGCACAGCGGCAATAATGCATCCCATAATCCTGTTCACTTTTTCTCTCTCCCTCTCCATTTCACTCGGATGGAGAGAAATTATACTTTTTTGTATGTAGAGCGAACAGTTGAACTCTATTGTGATCTCTTACACACAGTTAATGTGAGGTGCCACAGGGGTGGAGAATGAGCCCGCTGTAATTGTCTGTGATACGCTTGGCTCGTGAATGGAAACCCACGCTCTCCCGCCGAAATCGAGTCTGACTTGGGCCTGAGCCTTGAACCTGACGAATCGTTCAGTATGTTCCCTGTCAAACGGTATCTGCTGTGATGGACGGCATCATTCTTAGAGCCTGATGCAGCCAGAAGAAGGGAATATATGAATGATGATGAGCGCGACCAGTAACTGGTTTTCAGGGAGCAACATCTGTGGCTGCCATGCGATGATGGACGGGTGCTGCTCACCATGCAAATAGAGAGGAGTTGACTTCCCTCCAGCTATAAGGTAGACTGCGTAGGTTATGACTATGTTAAATAGTGTAGATCAATTTATAACATGACATTTATGTGCTGGATATACCATTTTGCAAGATAAATGTTTATTTTGAAAGAGAAACAGAAGGTCAAGGTTTTGCTAATTTTTCCATCTTAAACCACCTTTCTCCATTGACAGTTATTCAGAATCTGTGTATTCTGATTAAATAAATTGTTTTTGCAAGCAACATGCTATATGAATTGCAAATATTTCATTTTATAGTAGATTTTTTAACACTTCACTGTCTCAAAAAAATGTGTCCACTTTCATAACTGTTTCGTAACACGTTTAAGTACACTTTAAATTTGCACTTTGTAATAATCCATTACATTTTAAGTATTATTTTTTTTTATAAATAATGTTTTGTCATCGTTTAAAGTGCACTTATTGTGATGTGTTGACTAACATGCTAAAGCACATGTAAAGTCCCTAGTGAAAATAAATATACTAAAATGTATTTGAAAAATGTATTCCATGCTAAGTATACTAAAAATACATTTACATATTTATATACTTAATAAAATTACCCTGCAATTGTACTTGTGTTATACTAAACTGGTTTACTCAAAGTCTGCTAAATTGGAACAACTAATTTTTTACTTAATGTACATTAATTGTGTGGAAGCAGTGCAACTAAAGATATACTGAAGTATATCTGATTGTCCTAAAGTGGAACTATTGCAAGTATACTTCAGGTACACTTTAAATATCTTACATTTAAAGACCGATATTATTCAAAAAATCAAAAACATTTTAGGCTTAATATTAGGAAATGTGCATTATGCACAAGTAATACTCCAAATAAAGTTTCATTATAATTGTTGTATCAGTAAGTCTCGAGCGATATGTAAATAAATATGTTAATAGATTTGAAATATACATAGTATGAAATAAATGTATTTTAAATATATTACTTTTTTATTAGGGGTACTTGATTACAACTTTAACTTTAGTGTGTTATTTGATATATTTTAAGTTAATAAATTCTAAATGCACTAAAGTCGAGCTTTATCATTTCAAATGTGTAATTACAAGTATATTTTAAATGCGCAACATACAAGTTTCAATATAAATGACATTAAAGTACATTTTAGGTTACCATAAATAGCCTACTTTTTAGCATATTCAGCAGCATGCACTTTAACCATATTTCAAAGACAATTAAGAAACTACAGATGTAGTCCTAGTTAAGTGGGTCAATTTTTTTATTGACATTTAAATCTTGTTTTTGTTTAATTTTGTTTAATTATTACAATTATTTTTTTTTTAAATTGGGAGTAAATGTCAATTCAAACAGAAAATTCAAAACTGTTGCTAGAGCACACATGCTAACTGCTAATGTTAGCATTTAATTTTCTTTTGTGCCTTTGTCTTCAGAAACACCCATAAGAAACACTTAATTAAATTAGTACTAATGGTAAATGGTCTCATTTCACCCTCAGATAAAAGACTTAAAAATGTTCCGTACAGAGACAATGCAGTTTTGCCTGGTGCTAAATTCAAAAGCTGTGACTTGGAAAAGTGTTCTCACCAGAGGAGCGAGTTAATTTCCCATATGAAATACTCAAACAAATTGGTTTAAAGCTGTCGCTGAAAATCCCGCAATGGAGCAGAGCAAGTATGCTATAAAAGCGTGCACTTAACTAAGGCATTAAACTGGGATTTTTATTGAAATATGATGTGTAGAAATGTACGTTTTATTAAGCAACACTCTCGGATGCAGAGAAGAGTCTGAATGGCCTGAGATTGTGCTTGTTCTCTGTGAAATTGAACATGAATCACTGAAGGTTGTGTCTTTAATAGTACTATTGGGACAGACTTCATCAATTGTGGATACGGCCTGTGTTTCCTTCTCGTCCGAGTTCAAGTGAATCTATTGCGGTTTTGCCAGCACATGCCCTGTTTCCAATTAAAGTAATGGGGGAGAATTTCTGTATTATCATTTATAGATCAATCTTTCTAACCGAAGTTGGATTTCGGACAAAGTGAAGTTGGACACATAATAGATGTCTTTGGAGACGGCCAGTATCTTGAGTCCCATTATGGATTCTTCCACAAAAATACATCAAAAAATGAACTGAAAAATAAAGCTGTGAGGAGAACACTTGGAGTTTACGCCCCTCAGTTGCACAAGCAGTTGGAAATATTTCACCGACAATTGACCAGGCCAGATGTCACCAACAAGACAAACGTTTTGTGGGGGCAGCCCGAGAGATTTTTCTTCATGCTGTCGGTGGATTCTTTAAAAAAATATAAATCTGTATCTTAGAAATACACCAAGAGTAGACAGAGATGCCCCCATGTCCTCTGTGAAATACTGTTCGAAAAGTCTTTCCACTAATAAATATCAAGAGGGAATTTGCTTCTTTCTCAGCACGTAGGGAATGTGTTCCCCAGGAGGTTGACAGGGAGGAAGCTTTGTTAACGCCAACCATCTGTGGAGGGAGTTAATGGCAGTTGACAAGCCCTGGTTGAAATTATTTCCTATTTTGTTTTTGCGGTTGAAAGCTTCGTATAGTTGTTGAGAGGGACTAAATAAAAGACATGCAGCACGCAGGACCTGGTCGGGGCTTCTTCTTCCCCTTTGTTTTTTACAACTTCAACCTCATAAAACAGATTCTACGCTCGTTTGTGACTCTGTAATGAAAGAGGCATTGCTGTAAAGTTGCTTCCCAGTGGAAATGCTGCGAATCAGTGGAAACGTGCACGACATGCCACCGGCGCTCGCGCTTTTGTAGCTACGCTTGCGAGGAGCGTGCGATTGGAGACGCTAGGTCAAAAGCAAATCATTTTGGTGCGAGGGGACGTGGGTGTGTTTACCACAAGCGCAGTGTGATGATTAGGTATTAAATCAGATCTTGCTTCTAGAGTTAATGAATATTTTTCATCTGATTAACGCCGTGTTTCGGCCTCCACAGAAAAGCTGCCTGGGGAGATTTCCATACAGATTTAGTGTGTATTCCTCCTAAGCAGTGTTTAAGCAGTCACGCTGTAGTATTGAATTGTCAAACACATACACATGCACGCCTGTTTCCGGTACGCTACCATCTGGAGCTGTTGGCTCTGCCTGAGGTCAACAGCACCCTTAAGACCTGATGTAAAATTTCTTCAGCTGTTTTTGAGACTTATTAAAATAACTATATTGCGGATTGAAACTCAAGAGATCTGATTATTATAACCTTTAGCCACAAAGCAATTTGACCGGGTCATGAGAAACCCTCACAAACCTTCTGCCATTCATTTTGAATCCCTTTTTTTATTTACTTTTTTTATGTTGCAATGCGCTATTTCCATATGAACATTAAACTTACCATAATATATTAATTATTTTAGCTTCTTACTCTTTTTATTCAATGTCACATTAAATAACTTTTTAAAATGTATATTTTCAGAAAAACTGATCAACAGTCTATCATAAATAGCAGTTCACAATGAGCCTTCAAAAGTTCTGATATTTTTTGTAGGTTTACACACCAAAAAAGTAACATATAGAAACTTACTGTTTAGATGTTGACTACCATCTTGCAACACAAGATATTTAGCCTAAGTAAGAACTTCTTAAAGTGATAGTCCATGCAAAAATGAACTTACCCATGTCGTTCCAAAGGCATAAGAGATTCAATCATCTGCGAAACACTAATTAAGAATTTGGTGTTTCCACCAAAACATCAACAATTCAAAAAGTTCATAAAGATATCACAAAAGTAGTTCATATTAATTGTATGGTTAATCCAAGTCATGTAAAGATATATGATCACATTTTATGACAAAATTGAGAAAGTCTTTCATTCACAAATAAAGATTGATCAGTGCATATTTAAATACAGGTGCATCTCAATAAATTAGAATGTCGTGGAAAAGTTCATTTATTTCAGTAATTCAACTCAAATTGTGAAACTCGTGTATTAAATAAATTCAATGCACACAGACTGAAGTAGTTTAAGTCTTTGGTTCTTTTAATTGTGATGATTTAGGCTCACATTTAACAAAAACCCACCAATTCACTATCTCAACAAATTAGAATACTTCATAAGACCAATAAAAAAAAAAAATTTTAGTGAATTGTTGGCCTTCTGGAAAGTATGTTAATTTACTGTATATGTACTCAATACTTGGTAGGGGCTCCTTTTGCTTTAATTACTGCCTCAATTCGGCGTGGCATGGAGGTGATCGGTTTGTGGCACTGCTGAGGTGGTATGGAAGCCCAGGTTTATTTGACAGTGGCCTTCAGCTCATCTGCATTGTTGGGTCTGGTGTCTCTCATCTTCCTCTTGACAAAACCCCATAGATTTTCTATGGGGTTCAGGTCAGGCGAGTTTGCTGGCCAATCAAGCACAGTAACACCATGGTCATTGAACCAGCTTTTGGTACCTTTGGCAGTGTGGGCAGGTGCCAAGTCCTGCTGGAAAATGAAATCAGCATCTCCATAAAGCTTGTCAGCAGAAGGAAGCATGAAGTGCTCTAAAATTTCCTGGTAGATGGCTGTGTTGACTGTGGACTTCAGAAAACACAGTGGACCAACACCAGCAGATGACATTGCAGCCCAAATCATCACTGACTGTGGAAACTTCACACTGGACTTCAAGCAACATGGATTCTGTGCCTCTCCACTCTTCCTCCAGACTCTGGGACCTTGATTTCCAAATGAAATGCAACATTTACTTTCATCTGAAAAGAAGACTTTGGACCACTGAGCAACAGTCCAGTTATTTTTCTCCACAGCCCAGGTAAGATGCTTCTGACGTTGTCTCTGGTTCAGAAGTGGCTTGGTAGCCCTTTTCCTGAAGACGTCTGAGCGTGGTGACTCTTGATGCACTGACTCCAGCTTCAGTCCACTCCTTGTGAAGCTCTCACAAGTGTTTGAATCAGCTTTGCTTGACTGTATTCTCCAGCTTGCGGTCATCCCTGTTTCTTGTGCACCTTTTCCTACCCAAATTCTTCCTTCCAGTCAACTTTGCATTTAATATGCTTTGATACAGCACTCTGTAAACAGCCACACCTTTCAGTAATGATCCTCTGTGACTTACCCTCTTTGTGGAGGGTGTCAATGTTCGTCTTCTGGATCATTGCCAAGTCAGCAGTCTTCCCCATTATTGTGGTTTCAAAGAACAAGAGATACCCAGAATTTATACTGTATGGATGGTCATTTATTGAAACTCAAATGTAAATATTCTAATATTTTGAGATACTGATTTTTGACTTTCATGAGCTGTAAGCTCTAATCATCAAAATTAAAACAAAAAAAACTTTTGAAATGTTTTACTTTACATGTAATGAATCTAAAATATATGAAAGTTTCACTTTTTGAAATAAGTTACAAGAAAAAAATAACTTTTTCATGACATTCTAATTTATTGAGATGCACCTGTATACTCCAGGTCATCATCTCCAATACATCTTTTTTTTATTTTAGTTTTTAGTTTTTTATAAATTATTCAATATACTATACTATATTAGTCTCTACATTTAAAAAAATAAATAACTTTTTGCTACTTTATATATGTATGTATGTAATTATTTATTTATTTATTTATTTAATGAAAAAAGATTGTCTCTACTGCTTTATGTAGCATTTATTAATGCATGCATCTTTTTTCATATAGTTTAATAAAAAAGTCTCCAAACATATATGGGTCATTATAGGAATTGTAAATACTCGCTGTTGCTATTCTCTGTCAAACTGTTTATGATAAGTCAGATTCAAAATCAAGAAAAGAATAAATAAATTACTTACATCCAACATGGCAGTTTGGTCTAATTTTATAGTGAAATATTATACAACCACTTTGTAATGTTGCCATTCCTTTTCACAACACTTAAAAGACGTTTAGGGACTGAAGACACCAAGTGATGAAGTGTTTCAGGTGTAATTTTGTCCCATTCTTCCTGCAAACAAGTCTTAAGGTGGGCAACATTATGGGGTCTTCGTTGTTGCATTTTGCACTTCAAAATGCGCCACACATTCTCTATTGGAGACAGGTCGGGACTGCAGGCAGGCCAGTCAAGTACCCGTACCCTCTTCCTCCGCAGCCAGGACTTTGTAATGTGTGCAGAATGTGGTTTTGCATTGTCTTGTTGAAATATGCATGGACGTCCCTGGAAAAGATGTCTTCTTGAAGGCAGCATATTGTGCTCCAAAATCTCTATGTACTTTTCAGCATTAATGGTGCCATCACAGAAGTGCAAGTTACCTTTGCCAAGGGCACTGACACAACCCCATACCATGACAGACCCTGGCTTTTGGACTTGTTGCTGGTAACAGTCTGGATGATCCTTTTCTTCTTTGGTCCGGAGCACACGGCGTCCATTCCTCCCAAAAAATACCTGAAATACTGATTCATCTGACCACAGTACACGTTTCCACTGTGTGATGGTCCATCCCAGATGCCTCCGAGCCCAGAGAAGTCGACGGCGCTTCTGGACACTGTTAACATAGGGCTTCCTTTTGGCACAGTACAGTTTTAACTGGCATTTGTGGATGTAACTACGTATTGTGGTACTTGACAAAGGTTTGCCAAAGTAGTCCTGAGCCCATGTGGTGATATCGCTTATAGATGAATGACGATTCTTGATGCAGTGCCGCCTGAGGGATCAGAGATCACGGTTGTTCAGCTTAGGCTTGCGCCCTTGTCCTTTACGCACTGAAATTCCTCCAGATTCCTTGAATCTTTTAATTATGTTATGCACTGTTGAAGGTGAAATATCCAAATCTCTTCCTATCTTTCTTTGAGGAACATTGTTTTTAAACATTTCAATAATTTTCTCACGTATTTGTTGGCAAACTGGCGATCCTCGGCCCATCTTTGCTCCTAAAGGACTAGACCTTTCTTGGATGCTGCTTTTGTACCAAATCATAATTACAATCACCTGTTGACATCAACTGTTTCAAATTACATCATTATTTAACCAATTTACCTCATTACTAGCCCTAAATTGCTCCTGTCCCAACTTTTTTTGGAATGTGTTGCAGGTCTGAATGACAGGAAAGGATGTATATTTACAAATGACATGAAGTTGACCAGACAAAACATGAAATATTTTGTGTTCATATTGTCTGCAATGAAATACAAGTCAAAGTAAATTTAGAAATCACTACTTTCTTTTTTTATTTGCGTTTTCCATACTGTCCCAACTTTTTCTGATTTGGGGTTGTAGTATTATTCATATTTTAGATAGAAATAAGACTGACTACACCACGTTTCTCTGTCATTTGATAATAACTGCTGCCACGATCAATAAGTAATGTTCACAAACATCTCGATTAAATAAAAATTTGTTTACTGCCTGCTTTACGTGGGCAGTAAAACCATTAACTGTGCAAGACAAATATAACTGTGTTTTACAGATAAGACATAATAATGAACCTAATCTACATAGAAAGGAGGCGGGTTTATGCTGAAACGAATAACAATGACTCAATTTAAATATTCATAGTGCAATGCTTTTTCAGAGCATTTATCTGAACTAGACTTCAGGGGTTTGAGTGACTTTTGTGCTGCAATATCCCAATATATGTATATATATATATATATATATAGTACATTCTGCCTATATCACTGAAGAAAGAAATTCAGGATTGTCTACATAATTATAATTTGTGGGTGAACTGTTGTTAAGCTCTGATCTTAGTACAGTATGGGGGGGTGATTCTGAGAAAACTATGGAAATCAAGGGGGAAAATTACACCTCTTGTTAGCTCTTGAGTTCGGCAAGGACATTCAAGTACAAACCGTTTCAGTCGTTAGTTAATGAAGTGTCATAGTCAGAAGTGTTTTTGACTCCATTAGTCAATGCGTATTATGTTGAGAGAGCAATAATGTGAATTATTCAGAAGAGGCCATTTGAGGCTAGTTCAGTGAAATGTTAATAAACTACATCACAGCTAAAAGCTCTGAGTCACTGCAAGCAACTTTTCATATTTCTAAAATCTAAAATTATCGATATCTGGCACCTCCTTTGCAGCGGCATTCCAAGTTTTTTTTTTTTTTTTTAATTCCACTTCATTAATTTTGATCAGTGAAAATGATGAAGACTATGTCGATATCCTGTTCTGGGGGTCCACATTTCAATGGTCCGATTCTCAGGAGCTCGATCTACAGGAAAGAAAAGCAAATGTGTACAGAATCATAACTCAAATATTGAGGTATCTGCCAATAGGCTTCAATGCAAGCATTCACTCCCGGGGTGGCTAGTTAGTATTATTAGCATCAAAGCTGCTTTGCAACTCCCAGAACAAAAGTGCGGAGACTGAAAGACCCGCGAGAGCAATGTGACATTTCTCCTCATTACGCTGATGGAAACTTCACCACGGTATCTAGGTCATTGCGGTTCATTATAGTTTTAATAACTCACCAGAAAGAAAAAAAATCACATGTAGGATGAATTTACTCATGTTAAGGACTTTCAAGTCAGAAGGTTGGTCCCAAAAGGCTGCGCGGCGTCAGAGGCCCAAACTGTGCACCTGCGTTTGAGACCCTTTTTCCCCAAAATGATTGATTCCTGATATCCTTCAGTTGGACACGCTTTGAATTTGCAGCTGCTGAGGAAAATGCGATTGTGTTCTCAAAACAGTCTTGGATTCATTAGTGGAGTGTATATGGAATCAATCGTTCAGCTCTCAAAGCAATGAAATTGTACGCTTTGCGCTGCAATTTAATGTGTTTAGAGAAGTTAATGGAAAAACCCAAAATAAGTTTTCTGCAGATGCTTCGGTGCAATGACAATCTTAGCATGCAGTGTTTGCGGTTCCATTTGTATGATACAATACAAAGGAAAATGATGGAACGTAAACAGCTAATGCGTCATACGGTGCAGCAATATTAGGGCTGAATGTTGATTGCCAATGAGCAAACCTTGAAAGAACAACAAAAACAACGTCATTTCTCAAACGTGTTAACCACTGCTTACACATCAGATTCATCACGCCTCCTCTGCCTGTCAGAAAAACGGCCACTAAAGTCATCCTTTCAAAGTCAGCCGTCAAGTAAAACAATGAAGGAGGGCAAAGCAAATTCAGACACCCAATGAAAAGACCATCTTTGACGCCTCGAACAATGGATGGTCTTGTTTGATGTATGGTCTGAGAGCAATTTTCTCTCTCTTTTTTCTCTCTACTCCACTTGAAAGTGTTATTTTTTCTTGAATGTCCCACAAAACTTTGATAGGAATGTTTTATGAGTCAATGAAGGGTAGCGTGAGGCCCTGTGTCTTAGCCACACATGTCCCCTCGCTCGAGTTTATGTGCACATGCCATTTTATAATTGAGAGAGTGGGAACCGCACAAAATGCAACTAGCTGATGCTAAATGTAGTTTGGAGTTTTGGATGTAAAAGTGGACGTTAAGGTTATGAATAGAATATTGTAGGTAAACTGAGCTTCCAAATAGAAAACAATTTGAAAATTAATTAGCAGTGGTTGCTAAGGAAGTATTATTGGTATTATAGTTTTAATTTTAAGGAACCAAACAAATGCAGTAAACAAATGCAATAAGTACAAACTTTTGTTTGTGCTGATAAAGGTGCAGTCACATTTACCAGCAAATTGTTCATTGTTTGGTGAATTTTCACTGGGAAAATCCAATCATTTCAACAAGAATCTAAGAAATCTAAGCAATCTGGAATTTTGCTTGAGGGTGAAATATTTCCCCAAGAAGATTTGCCAATTTTTCACATTAACACAAAGCTTCTTGGTTTGAAAATGACATCACTACAATGACAACAGACAATGGAGATTTTTTTTCCTGCAAAATATCACTGAAATGCTGTTATTTCTGCCTGTCAGATGCTAAAATTGCCAAACTATATCCTCTAGACTTATTATGTAGCATCATAGAGACTTGGGGGTTACATTTTATTTTACAATATGTGTACTTATTTAGCGCCCAAACTCTGGAACAATCTACCAAACACTGTTCGGGAGGCAGACACACTCTGTCAGTTTAAATCTAGATTAAAGACCCATCTCTTTAACCTGGCGTACACATAACACACTAATACACTTCTATTATTCAAATCCGTTAAAGGATTGTTAGGCTGCATTAATTAGATCAACCGGAACCGGGAACACTTCCCATAACACATGATGTACTTGTTACATCGTAAAAAGATTGACATCTACGCTAATATTAGTCTGTTTCTTTCTTATTCCGAGGTCACTGCAGTCACCAGATCAGATGGTGGATCAGCACCTAGAGACGACCTCTACTACAGCCCTGAACGTCAGCGGAGACCAGGACACCTAGATGAGCCCCAGAGACAGACCCCCAGTGAGGACCCCGTCACCTAGACAGCCATCAGGACAAGACCTCGGGAACCAGTTGAGCCCTCCAATCTGACTTTGCAGCAGTTGGAATTGAACTGCTGTGTCGTCTGGCCAGAGGAGAAATGGCCCCCCGACTGAGCCTGGTTTCTCCCAAGGTTTTTTTCTCCGTTCTGTCACCAATGGAGTTTTGGTTCCTTGCCGCTGTCGCCTCTGGCTTGCTTATTTGGGGACACTTCATTTCCAGCAATATCGTCGACTTGATTGAACAGAAACTTTTTGAACTGAACTGAGCTGGACGATGCCATCACTGAATTCAATAATGAAATGCCTTTAACTGAAAATTGAGTGTTTAATCTTGTCATTTTACATTATTGACACTATTTTCGCATTTTGATATTGTGCAGTTGCTTTGACACAATTTGTATTGTTAAAAGCGCTATATAAATAAAGGTGACTTGACTTGACTTGACTTACAGTGTACTTATCCAAGAAAGTACTTGTAGTATAACATAACTGAATGGGTCAAGGTTTGGTTTAGGGGTAGGTACCTAGTTATTACCCAGTCATTGTAATTCCTATAATAAGTGTATAGTAGGAGTGGGGCAACAAGCTAGCAATTCCCCAATAAGCACTCAGAACACCCTAGCAACTGCAAGCAACTTCTGTATATCATCAGAACACCTTAGCAACCGCATTTCAATTCTGGAAACCACCTAATACATCTTAATAACTGAACATTAGCAACTCTCCAGCAATTGACCAGGGGTGTGTTTCCCAAAAACAACTACGGTCGCAAGTTCCATCATTACCAATAGAGTTCAATAAAACTTGTGATCATAGTTAGCTAATGATGCTTTTGGGAAACTTACCCCAGAACAATTACATAGCAACACCCTAGCACCCAGCAAGAACAACTACATAGCAACACCCCAGCAACCACCTGGAACAACTGCATAACAACATCCCTGCAACCACCCAGAACAACTGTATAGCAACATCCCAGCAACCAGCAAGTACAACTGCATAGCAAAACCCCAGCAACCAGCAAGAATAATTGCATAGCAACACCCCAGTAACCACCCAGAACAACTGCATAGCTACACCCCAGCAACTGGCCAGAAAAACTGCACAGCAACATCCAAGCAAATGGCCAGAACAACTGTATAGCAACACCTCAGCAACCAGCAAGAACAACTGCATAGTAACACCCCAGAAACCAACAAGAACAACAGCATAGTAACACCCCAGCAAGAACAACTTCATAGTAACACCCCAGCAACCAGCAAGAACAACTGCATAGTAACACCCCAGCAACCAGCATGAACAACTGTATTGCAACACCCCAGCAACTGGCCAGAAAATATGCACAGCAACTGGCCAGAACAACTGCATAGCAACACCCCAGCAACCAGCAAGAACAACTGCATAACAACACCTCAGCAACCTGCTAGAACAACTGCATAGCAACCCCCCAGCAACCAGCAAGAACAGCTGCACAGTAACACCACAGCAACCAGCAAGAACAACTGCATAGCAACACCCGAGCTACCAACAAGAACAACTCCATAGCAACATTCAATCAACTGGCAAGAACAACTGCATAACAACACCCCAGCAACTGGCCAGAAAAACTGCACAGCAACATCCAAGCAACTGGCCAGAACAACTGCATAGTAACACCCCAGCAACCAGCAAGAACAACTGCATGGCAACATCCCAGCAACCAGCAAGAATGACTGCATAGCAACACCCCAGCAACCAGCAAGAATAATTCCATAGCAACACCCCAGCAACCACCCAGAACAACTGCATAGCAACACCCCAGCAACTGGCCAGAAAAACTGCACAGCAACACCCCAGCAACTGGCCAGAAAAACTGCACAGCAACATCCCAGCAACTGGCCAGAACAACTGCATAGCAACACCCCAGCAACAAGCAAGAACAGCTGCACAGTAACACCCCAGCAACCAGCAAGAGCAACTGCATAGCAACACCCAAGCTACCAACAAGAACAACTCCATAGCAACATTCCATCAACTGGCCTGAACAACTACATAGCAAAACCCCAGCAACCACCCAGAACAACTGCATAGCAACATCCCAGCAACCAGCAAGAACAACTGCATAGCAAGAATATAACCAACAAGCGATATAATATTGCAACACCCCAGCAACCAGCAAGAATAATTGCATAGCAAAACCCCAGCAACCACCCAGAACAACTGCATAGCAACACCCCAGCAACTGGCCAGAAAAACTGCACAGCAACATCCAAGCGACTGGCCAGAACAACTGCATAGCAAAACCCCAGCAACCAGCAAGAACAACTGCATAGTAACACCCAAGAAACCAACAAGAACAACTGCATAGTAGCACCCCAGCAAAAACAACTTCATAGTAACACCCCAGCAACCAGCAAGAACAACTGCATAGTAACACCCCAGCAACCGGCAAGAACAACTGTATTGCAACACCCCAGCAACTGGCCAGAAAAACTGCACAGCAACATCCCAGCAACTGGCTAGAACAACTGCATAGCAACACCCCAGCAACCAGCAAGAACAACTGCATAACAACTCCCCAGCAACCTGCTAGAACAACTGCATAGCAACACCCCAGCAACCAGCAAGAACAGCTGCACAGTAACACCCCAGCAACCAGCAAGAACAACTGCATAGCAACACCCCAGCTACCAACAAGAACAATTCCATAGCAACATTCCATCAACTGGCCAGAACAACTACATAGCAACACCCCAGCGACCAGCAAGAATAATTGTATAGCAACACCCCAGTAACTGGCCAGAACAACTACATAGCAACACCCCAGCGACCACCCAGAACAACTGCATAGCAACATCCCAGCAACCAGCAAGAACAACTGCATAGCAACACCCCAGCAACCAGCAAGAATAATTGCATAGCAACACCCCAGCAACCACCCAGAACAACTGCATAGCAACACACCAGCAACTGGACAGAACAACTGCATAGCAACACCCCAGCAACCAGCAAGAATAATTGTATAGCAACACCCCAGTAACTGGCCAGATAAACTGCACAGCAACACACCAGCAACCACCCAAAACAACTGCATAACAACATCCCAGCAACCACCCAGAACAACTGCATAGCAACACCCCAGCCAGAACATCCCAACCGCAAATAACATCAAAATTCACTCAAACACACCTTAAGGCCCATTCACACCAAAAACGATAACTAAACAATAACTATGTTAGTGTCCACACCAACAGACATTAATATTGTGTTTATTATAGGCACGTATTGTAATTCTTTCATCTGTTGATTTAAATGCTCGAGCTCTGTACCGTTGAGTCAATTCTGATAGGCTGTCAATGTTTTCATTGCTCATCAGGTGAAAAAAATAATAATCTTGAAGTGAATCAACAATATCGTTCCTAATTAAAATTTAGAATCATTATTATAATATTACAATTATCATCCTAGATGTGAACTGGCCTTAGATCTAGTTCTACATTAACTCACACATAATAGTGTGAATCGTATAGTATAGTTTCAGATTACTGCACCACTCAAATTTATGCCAACACTTAGCACTGTGGCTCCAGATGTTTGTGGCCATTCAGATGAAGGTGGTTCTTTCCATTTGAAAGTGAACATCTGTAAACCGTTTCCATTATATATCTGTCTATGTCTTGAGGGCATTTCACAGATCAACAACAGCTGAAGCTGGTGTGAGGCGATCTGAGAGGAGATAGCGTAAGCGTTGTAACTGTCATCTCGCCTGGATGGGAGAAATTAGACTTGAAAAAGCCCTATACCCACATTTGCACTGCCTGAAAACATGCCATGCATGATGAAACAATAAGGTGAAGGAAATCCAATACAGCGCCCGACACGTTTGAAGATTTAGAGGCCTAGGTGTTTTTCTTTCAACGAATCGAGTTAGTCATTCAGTCTAGGATTTCATTCAGCATTCACACGTCCCATTAGTTTATTCAGACATCAGCACGAAACAGGCCTCTCTCACTGAAGTTCCTCGTAGAAGACATTTGTAAGTCACTTGAGGAACAAAGCACACAGTTCACAAAAGTGAATGAAAGACACGGCTGTTATTATCATCGTTCATGAATTAGACCCTGGTATTAAGCGGTTTAATAAAAGGTAAGTTGTAATATATCTTCTCTCTGTGGCATCAGCCATTGACAGACAGACCTCCTCGGACAAGCTGCAATAGATTCTCTATTTCCCTTTGATTAATGTGGCCTTCCTATGAGGTCAAATCAGAGCCATCATTTATAGAGAAGCATCTTGTCAGTGCCGGCAGCCGTAAGATAAATCAGGGTATTAAACATTAAGGATGTTTGGAATACTGAGGAGGAACCCACATTTAACTAGCTTATCTTTAAAAACCGAGCATAACAAGGTCAAGGAACCAAGCAGTTAACACAGCCAGGAAAATATTTAAAAGATGTCTTATTTAAGGTTTGTTCTTTTCTGATTGCATATATTGTTTAAAATTAACATGAAATCTGATATTCTATAATAAAATACAGGATTTGATTGGATCATGAAAAACGGGCGTTACCTGAATGGAGCCATATGATTGGAGGTGAGCAGTTGAATTAAATTTTATTGTTAAACTTATGGTTCTTATACAATATAGCCACTTTTGCGCTAAATTGTTTTGAAAGGGATGAGTTGTGTTTATGTGGCACATTTTATGAGCATTTTGATTCAGTCTTTAATCTATGAAGTATTAACATGCTACATCATTAACAATGTTTTGCTCCCTGAAAAGATAAAGATCATGCATATGCGTCTTCAATTAAACTGGTCTTTCGGTAAAAAGGGCCAGTTTTGCATTAGATACAAAGATGATTAAAATGAAGGTTACGTAACAAACCTTGAAAATGGAAGAAATACCCTAGGATGTAGAGAACTGACAGACCTGTTACATTCTGCTTGGAACTGCAGAACTGTTTTAGATATATTTATTCAAAGGATGTTCATCATAATCTTTATGTTATAGCCTACATATTAGATATTCTGTACAAATGAAGAATAGTTATACTGAAAGGACAAATTGTTATTTGTGACGCTTTCTGCAATGTTTTTTGTGGACATTCAAGATGACTTTTGGGTCCATGACGTAATTTTATTTATTTATTTAGTCCTATGTATTTATTTAATACATTACATACATTAAATACTTCAGTATATCGTCAATGATTTTTTTTTATTATTGTAATTTTTTTATTAAAAAATAATTCTAAAAGTAAGGGACATGGTGATAGTAAAAAAAAAAATAATAATTGCAAAAGTAAAAAGAAACTGCAGTTGATCTTGTTTTGCATGTGTGTTCTTGGGGGAATGCAAATGTTTTACAAGATAATTCTTATTCTTTAGACAAAACATTGTAAGAAAAACTTCTTGACTGATTATAAATATTTCAGAAAAAAATCCCATCAATCATAATCACATGGAAGATCATTTCCGCTACTGAATAAAAAATTCAAAAGGTAATTGAGAATTTTTATCTAACAAGTTTACAACTCGCAATTCTGACTTTTTTTCCTCCGAATTTAATGGTATCATAATTCTGACTTTTTCGTCAATTCCATCAGAACTCCAAGAGTCGCAATTGCATGTTACAAACTCAGAATTGCGAGATAATTCTGAGAAATTCTGAGAAAAAAGTCTGAATTGCGAGTTTATATCTCACAATTCTGACTTTATAGCACACAATTGCGACTTTGTCAATTGCGAGTATTGAAGGCAGCATTGTGAGATATAAACTTGCAATTGTAAGAAGTCTTTTTTTCTTAAGAATTGTGCTTTATAACTTGCAATTTTGAGTTTTTATAACTCGCAATGGCAAGTTTGTCACACAATTTTGAGAAACAAGTGTAAACTTGTAATTTTGAGAAGAAGAAAAAAAATGTCAGAATTGTGAGATAAAAAGTAGCAATTACCTTTTTAATTTTTTATTAATTGGCGGAAATGGCGTCCATAGTATAATGTGCTTTGACCAACATGCAAAAATAATGATTAATATGCATACACTCCCATATTATTATATTTTGCTGGATGGTTTAACCACATCGCATTTTCCTTTTTCTTGAAAGTGGTATAAAGTTCTTCAAAAACTTACATGTACTCAAGGAGATATGGATATTTTCAATGTTTATATCCAAATTAAACACTTATATTGGAGAAAGTCTCATATGAGCATCATTCAACAGAAACACAAAACCCATGGTGCTCTTTATGAAAGCCAGTCTTCAATGGCCCCTTCTGGAAAGGAGAGTAAATAATTTGTAACTCCTCCTTTTGATGTTCTGTCTGCAGTCAGGTCAGTTTTTTACCATGATAAGCTGACAGGAGCGCTGGGAAAGACGCAGCGGGTTGAAAAATGAATCATGGGGTGATTAAAGCTGGTCTTTTACTTCCATACTGCAGTAGCTGTTAGTCTTCCCACACCTTTCACTCAAGACGTATCTGGAGGCTTTTAGATCATCTAACAAAGCTGGTCATGAGGAAATCACTTTACTGTAGATGAGCTAAGCCAAGTACTCCTCTCGAGGTCTGACTCGGCCCGCCTGAGCCCCTCTAATGCCTCTCGTGTCCAGAATGACCCTGCAGGAATGCTAACCCTCCCTTAGCGCTGACGTTTATTAGCTCGAGCTCTCGCGTGTCAATGGGAGGACATCTATATAACACGCACTGGTCCCGTGGACATTTCGGAGTCAGATCCTGCTGGATCTGGCTGGGATCATAGGAAAATCACTTAAATGTTTATAGGCCCAGACCACATGTGTGAGAGAGGTGGACGTCGCTTTCACAAGCACCAATATGGATGATATATCCATGTAGCTCCGCGGTAGCGGCTAGTCAGGAGCGCCGCTTTAAAATACTTAATGAAACATCTCACGGTTTAATTGCAGACTGCAGAATAAATCAGTTTGAGGAGTCTATTTAATATCAGTCATGATGGGGGGGGGGCGACTCCTCTGTCTGGTTTCCATCAACCTGCTGCTGGAATGTTGACGGCCAAATCTACACTAATGTAACTTTTTTACAACACAGTTAAACAAATAACAGGCCAGTGTGGGGAAGATACACAGGTGCATTGTGGGATATGAGCTCTGCAAATTTTTAGACAACAGTGTAGGACAGGCTTTAGTTTAGCAATTCCATATTAGAAGAGGAAAGTTCATCCAGTCTATTGGCAGATTGTATATGAGACTGCTCATCCATTTAATAACTTACAGAATAATGTAGAATTAGCTCACTAAATCTGTCGTTTGGAGGGAGGAATATTGTTTCACAAGACATTCTTCTGGTCTGGGTTGCAGATGCTACATTAAAAGTAGTTAATCTGCAGTCAAACCAGTCTTTCAAAAAACTAATTCATATTTCTTTTGACAAAAAAAAAAAACATGACTTAAATTTGTTAAAACGAACTATCTAAACATACTATGCTACATGATAAGATTTAGGTTTAGGATTAGGATTGACGCATCTTTTAAAAATTAATTAATTAATTGATCGATCATGAAATCGATTGATCGATCATGAAAAATCATCTATTTCATGATATATCTATGAAATAGACAGTCTGTCTATTTATTTTACTTTTTTACTTTTTCTTTTTTTAAATACACTAAAGAACCAAAAATACAGTAAAAAAATAGTAATATTGTGAAATATTATTACAATATAAAATAATTGCTTTCTATTTGAATACATTTTCAAATGCAATTTATTCCTGTGACGGTAAAGCTGTATTTTCAGCATCATTACTCCAGGCTTCAGTGTCACATGATCCTTCAGAAATCAGTATAATAGGATGATTTGAACATTTATGATTATTATCAGTGTTGAAAACAGTTGTGCTGCATCATATTTTTGTGGAAACTGTGATGCATTTTATTTTCCAATTTGTTTTAATTAATAGAAAGTAATTACAACAATTAAACAAAAAAAACAAACAAACAAACAGCATTTATTTGAAATAGAAGTTTTTGTAATGTTATACTGTTACTTTTGATCAATTTAATATGCATGTTGATGAATAAAATTATACATTTCTTTAAAAAAAAAAAACTTTTGAATAGTGTGCAATGTGCAAAGTGGTACTTAATGGATTAATAAATAATTAAATAAATAAATACATACTTCTTAATAAATAAATATAAATAAAACATACTAACCCCAAACTTTTGAATTGTAGTGTAATGTTTTAAAATGATATAAAGTTTGTTTATTGTTAAAAAAGAAAAAAGATTACATTTAAAAATAATAAATATTTACAAAAATAATTATAAAAAAAATATATATATTTTGGATGGAGGAATAGGATTTAGTTGTGCACACACACTTGATGTGATGACTGTACTTTAATCTGATTATAATGATTTTATAATGCTTTTCTCCATCACTGGAATATTCTGCTGGCTGTAATAATGCAACTTTAATTGCATCGGCACAATCTACAACGAGCTTAATTTCCATAATATTAAATATTCACAAAACAAATCCACCATTCCAGCTCATTTTGCAATTAGTTAAACTGTATTTTGGGTAGTTACTGAATAAGATGCAGGTTTTTGCACTGAAACTTTGCACATGAAAGTGGCTTATTGAATTTGACCCTCAGTCTCCTTTAAAAAAAGCGAACCAACAATGACCTTATAATGGCCTTTCCACAGTGAAAACCACTCCAGTTCCCATTACTTTGTTGTTGTGTTCAATAACCCTCCCTCCCTCAAGATCTCCTTCAGCATTTATCACACACGTCAGAGAGTTTAACTTGGTGCCTAGACCTAAATCCAGCCTGTGCAGTCTTAAATGGTGCACCTAATAGTTTCCTACAGTTGAGTGATTATCTGACCTCTCGCCTCCTTCCTCGGCCATTAATCTGGAGAATGACACTGCGAAGCAGAGATGAGCTCTGAGCCTCGGCCCGCCTGCCTTTAGAGCTGTTTCCAGTGTGATTACAAGCAGAGATGGATCTCGATGGCTTGAACACAAGCGTAGATTTGGACGGACCATGGGGACAAGTCCCTGCCAAAGTTAGGAGACTGTCGAATAAATCCTACTAATATTTCTAGTGATTGCAGTTCTGGCTGAAGACGTGTTAAAGGAAGGTTCACCCAATAATAAAAATACTGTCGTCATTTACTCACCCTTGTGTCGTTCCAAAAACCATAAGACTCTGGTTTTTCTTCAGAACACAACTGAAGATATTTTTAATGAAACCTGAGAGAAAGTTCAGTTAACCAAAACGTAGAAGATCCAAAAAGGTTATGAAGGTGTCATTAAACAAATCTACATGAATCATGTGATGTAATCCAAGGCTTGTGAAGAAATATGATCTCGTTATATATTGAACAGATTTAATTTAGGCTTGGATTAAACGGCTTGATTCATTTGATGATGACTTTATGACCTTTTTGGATCTTCTAAGTTTTGGTTACCTGAACTTTTAATGGACAGACAGAAATTGCTCATGTTGCATTAGAATATATTATTTGTGTTTCAAAGTTTAACCAAAGTCTGATAGGTTTGGAACGATATGAGGTTGAGTAAATGACAGAAAAATTGTGTGTGTGGGGGGGGGTTTAAGAAATTACAAATTACATATAACTGCATAAGTGTGAAAAATTAATACATTTAAAAATGCTTTTTAAAAATGCTTTCTATCAACACAATGTCAATACTTAAAGTATTTATACATAATTATTTTAAATAATTACTTTTTATTATAAATAGTTTTTCGAAAAAAGAAACTTATGAATTATATTTAAAGAATTTTTGGAGTGCTCATTTGCTATTTATTTGTTTGTTTCTTTGTTTCTTTAAGATGTTTTTCTATGTCATTTAATATAGCTTTATTAATACAGCATATTTCATTTATATGCACATTTAAATCGTTTACAAGTTGAATTCAGACTTTATGTGAAATCTAACATGTGAACATTTAAAAATAAATGTCAGATAAAACAAACTAAGAAGATAAATAGAAGGTGACAGGCCTGAAAGGACTTTATATGCATGAGCGAAGAATAATGCTTAGAGATGGATGATTCCAATAAAGTTTCCATAAAATGCCAAATTACAAACGAAGTGTGGTAGGTGCCTTATAAAAGTGCTCTGACTGGGCACCAGATGAACTGCTGAAGGGTGAAATTGGAGACCGGCAAATAATAACAATAATGTTTCTGGATCAACATCAATTACTGGAATAAGATAAGAAAAACTGTCAAACAAACCTAGTCCTAAGCCTTAAAGGGCAACATGAAATGCTATTCACAACCTATTTTACTTTTGCAAACTGACATATTTACCAGTCAACAAGAAAAAATGTAGGCCAGGACATGATTTTATCAGTCAGGAATTGACTGAATCACAAAAAGTGGCTGTTATATACCAGAATGGAGTGGTAGTTAGAATAGAATAGAAATAAAAAATTCAATTCAATTCAGTTCAATTAATGCATTATATTTAATAAAATTTATTTTTTTTGTTGTTGTTGTTCCTGCAGATGAACCAAACGCAATGAGAACAGAAACTTGTATTTAGTGACAAATAGTAATCAGTTTGGAGATTCATTTTAAGGACAGAGCTTCAGTGAATCCTAATTTCAACAAAAATTGCATTTCTCTGATGTCTTTCTCCTTAAAAAAAAGTGTAAAAAAAAAAACAACAACAGTGGGCTTGCAACTAGGCTAGTCTGAGGAAAGGGAATACAGTTTGATGGAAACGACAATGTACCTTTTCTCCATCTCTGTGTTTACTATGTTAGTGGCGGTCGCAGGTGTTCACAGACAACTGAAACATGTTTGACTGTTTTCATCCCTGTTGAGCTAGAGGATGCATTGAGGTGTTGTTCAAGAAACATGTCCTACTTGGCGAAATCACACAGCAGATTGCAGATTGATTTTCATAGTCAGGCTTCAGAGTTCCTGTTCCAACAATTGGTCTTTCACAGTTGAACAGCCAGCGAGCCAAACTCTCTAATGCTCAAACTCTAGTTACATATTTACACCATTAGGAATCAGAGATAGCATGACTCATTTTAGCCAGTTTAACACCATCTCTACATCTCATGTCTGACCTTGTAATATTTCCCAACTCATTTCCTCTGCTAATGTGTCATATTGACTATGAATCACTTAACGTCTCGCTCTCAGCAGAGTGAATCTAACTGCTTTAACCTTGAAAGTGACCCTATCAAAAGATCAGTTAATCTACTGCTATATTCTTCCTAATAACGCCCTTTTCTTCCCAGTGCAGCGCCCTAAATCACCCATAGTCGAGGTGACATTGATGCTGGATATATATTGGATTGATCCATTTAAGAGCTATAAAAGAGATTTTGGGCAATGGCCAGTGCGAGGGGATTTTGCGAAGTCAATTTGAACAATTTACAGAGGCCACGACTTTCCCACTTTGGCGAATCAAAGCAGGGGTGACATCATACTGTGATAATTTATGAGCGCTTATGAACATTGAGCCGCAGGGTGATGATAGATGAGCGGTTTCACATATCAAGTGAATTCTGGGAACTTCACTTCAGGGTGTTAATAACACATAACTGTTGCCACTGTACTTGTTGGCAACAGAAGTGGAACTGGATATTTATATATAATAGACCATTTATTTTGACTTTTGTACATTCTCGTAACCATAATGCAGCCAGACATTTTAACTTTCCTTGAGTGATTTTGTAAAACAGTATGTATGCATGTATGTAAAAAAAATAAATAAAAATAAAAATAGTAAATTAAAAAAAAGTAAATTAAACAAATTTAAATAAAAGCTTTGTTTTTATCTAAAGTAAGTTTGTATAAAAATGTATGCTAAACGGATAAATGTTTTTTGGAGTATAGTAATGAAATAATATAATAATCCAAAAAATTACTAGTGATATTTTTATAACTAATTATTTTCTTCTTACTTCTCTATTTTTATATTGGTTTATTTTATTTTATATCATTATTATTGTTGTTGTTATTATTGTTGTTTTGTTTTGTTGTTGTTTTATTATTATTATTATTATTACTTTACGTGTTCATATTTTTTTTATCTTTTTTATTTTTTTGGAGCAAAATATGACCCAGAAATGTTCTTCCAAATTTTCATGAGATGTCCTCTTTTGTAAATTACATTAAATGAACAAACTGACCCTGGACCACAAAACCAGTCATAAGGGTAAATTTTTCCAAATTGAGATGTATACATCACCTGAAAGCTGAATAAATAAGCATTTCAGTGATATATGGTTTGCTGGGATATGACAATATTTGGCCGAGATATAACTATTTGAAAATCTGGAATCTGAGGGGGGCAAAAAAACTCTTAATATTGAGAAAATTGCCTTTAAAGTTGTCCAAATTAAGTTATAAGCAATGCATGTTACTAATCAAAAATTAAGTTTTGACATATTTATGGTAGAAAATTTACTAAATATCTTAATGGAACATGATCTTTACTTAATATCCTAATAGCCAATTTTTGGCTATTACTACAAATATACCCGTGCTACTTATGACTGGTTTTGTGGTCCAGGGTCACAAATAGTTTTATAGTATTTAATTTCTGTATTATGTTGCCTTGGAAAGCCATTTTATTGTAATATGTTATGTGCTCTAATATCTGTAGTGCTAAATATGATCAACTCACTCAACTTTTGATCTCCAGCCTCGATGCTTGAGATTTCTGAGAACTAAATGACCTTGGGACCAAGCCAAATACTGATTTTTTTGATGTATGTTTTCTCAAATTGGGTTGACATTTCAGGAAATGTGCTGTAGTTTGAGTGTCGAGTGTATTTAGACAGACTGAACAGCATATGTAATAGACAGGGCACGTTAAGCGCTGTCATTTGCATGTAATGACTGTCTGATGTCTGGGATCTGCAGGTATGTTCTGTGTTAATGCTCTGATAAGCCAGTGCAGCTGTCATTTTCAGCGTCTGTTGGTAGTAAGTGCTTTGTTCTCTATTTGTTTATTCTTGTGTGTGATTAACCAGGCTGTTAACTGATTACCTTGTTCTTTAGATTGATCAGTCCACATTCATTCAGTCAGCTCAGGTTTTGAGTAACAATGAATCATCACATAGAATTTAGCTTTCTTGTTCATAAATTGAATTTTGAGGTATAGAAAGGATTTACATGGCAGCATTCATACAGATAGACAAGCATTTAAAGGAATAGTTAACCCCCCAAAAAAACAAAAATAAACTGAAAATCTACTCATCCTCAGGTCATCCAAGATGTAGATAAGTTTGTTTCTTCGTCAGATTTGCAGAAATGTAGCATTGCATCACTTGCTCACCACTGGATCCTCTGCAGTGAATGGGTGCCGTCAGAATGAGAGTCCAAACAGCTGATAAAAACATCACAATAATCCACAAGTAATCCACACCACTACAGTCCTTCAATTATCATCTTGAGAAGACAAAAGCTGCATGTTTGTATGATACAAATCCATCATTAAGACTTTTTTAAACCTCAAACCATTGCTTTTGGTCAAAATTCGAGTCCATAATCCATTATAAAATTTGCTCCAGTGAAAAGGTGTATTATAAATAGAGGACTCATATTTTAGCATTGGTCCTTCCTGTAGCTCAAACGGTAGAGCATGGCGCTAGCAACGCCAAGATCATGGGTTCGATTCCCAGGGAAAGCAAGAGCTGATAAAATGTAAAACTGTAACTTGAATGCAATGTAAGTCGCTTTGGATAAAAGCATCTGCTAAATGCGTAAATGTAAATGTTTTGAAGAAGAAAAAGCTCTTAATGATGGATTTGTTTCTTACAAACATGCAGCTTTTGGCTTCTCGAGACATTAATTGGTGGACTGGAGCGGTGAGGATTACTGTGATGTTTTTATCAGCTGTTTTGACTCTCATTCTGACGGCACCCATTCACTGCAAAGGATCCATTGGTGAGCAAGTGATGCAGTGCTACATTTCTCCAAATATGTTCTAATGTTAAATTTCAAGACTTGTAAACTTGACTTGTGTTAGTATATGCCTTAACTCATCATTAGTTCATATTAAAGATTTTAAAAAAAAATCTTTAATTTAGGTATTAGTGCATGATTATTCTGTTATTGTAAAGCGTTACAGTGAAGGTTAAGTACTTAATCATTGAATTTTTTTTTTAAGCTAAGCAGCGTATGACCATCAGAATTCCCTTGCTTAAAAATCTCTGTATCAATCCTTGAAGGCAATCAATATCTCCAAAATAAGTTTGACATGAAATTGCACAATGTTATATGTTCAAGTACAAACATTGGATGTATAAACATGCCTGAAGCTGCCATTTAAGACAGCGAAATGTTATGCTTCTTGATATAAAATAGTGCAGCTTGTTTTACAGCCTGATGGCTGCCATTGATCAAATAAATATCCCAACTCTCGGAATGGTAGAGCAGCCCTCAAGGAATTTCATCCAGAAATGGTGTGTTTGGATCGACAGTCCATTACAATATTTCACTTTCATTGCCTCAGGTGTCATCTCAGACACTGCTGCATGACTGCAAAAGACAGAAATGACATCTACAGTGTATACGCAAATAAAAAAAAAGTGACAGATTAGATTAGAATTTTAAATTCCCAGCATTTAAACGGAAATCTTTCAAAGATGTTTAAATGTAAAATGTTTTTATAAAGCACATTGATTACATTTGACCCATTTTCTGACAAGCAGAGAGATGAAATATTGCCTTTAAAACCATATTAACTTGAAAAAGAACCAAAGACCTCGGTGAGATGCAGAAAATATGAGTTTGCTCGGGCAAAACTTGACATCAGTGTGCTAGAACATTATAGGCTGTTGACAGGGAGTTGCTTATTTACTGGTCCAAGACAAAAAATAAATAAAAATAAAAATCCACCCAAAAGAGTTTTTGGTCCCTCCTTAAAATGTAAGTCTATGGGATTTTTCTACCAATTTTATCACCCGAAAAATGTAAATGGTGCAGAAGATTTGCACGCTGAAGTTTTATACTTATGGTTAAGGATTTGAACTGTGTATGTTATGACAGATGTCTTATGATTCCATCAGTGTCTTCCAGTTTTAAGTTCTCATGATTTTGGTGTTGTACATCCTGGGACAATTTCAGCCCACACACTCCCATTTCATTCCGTTCTTTCATCTTCTTCCCTCACTTGAGAACGCTCATTTCCAAGTTAGTTGAAATGTTGCATAGCCTCTGGATATGTACGTGTGTAGACGGAGAGAGACAGATTAAGATCTCTAGGATTTAAGAATAAATTTCTTAAATCCTAGATCCAATCTGTCACCGGTTCAACAGTAGCTCTTCAGTCCCATTGCAGATTATGAAATCAAGCCTCAATGCACAATTTATGAAGATCTATATGTTTGATTTATTAAATAAACTTTTTATATAAGTCAAGTCAAAAATGAAAGTGAATACAGTACAGTGGATTACAGTATTGTTATTGTTAACTTAAACTATTAAAACATCATTTTGATTCATTGAAATAAAGCTGAAATAAAATCTAAATATTATATGAAAAACCCTACAAAACATTTAAATAATAAAAATAAAAATGTAAACTAACTCAAATAAAGTAAGTTTAAGTACTTAAATAACTAAAAGAAAAAACTGCAATCAAAATCAAAATAAATGAAAGCAAATTAGAGTATTTAAATAATAATAATTTTAACAAAAATGACAAATACACATAACAAAATTACTCAAACTAAAATAAAAAATAAATGAGTGCTAAACAGGTATTTAAAAATAATAGGTATAAATAATATTTTAATATAATAAATATAAATAATAAATGTACATAACAAAATTTACTAAAACTAAAATGGAAATGAAACCTGAAAATATACTAATCTGATATATAAAATAATTGAAATGTTAATAAATATAATGCATATATATATAATTAAAACTGGTAGTTCATTCCCTCTTAAAAGAGGCTGAATATTTTTGTTTCCTTTGATTTTGAAATTCTGTTTCACTTTAAATCAAAGTTTGTAATCTTGTAATCACCTTAGAGCTGGTTTCTTTGGTTCACAGCTTAAAATAATTTATTGAAGAATTTTTAATCAGTATACAGAAATAAAAAATACTTTTCAGTATTTCAATACAATTCTGTATCATTTATGGTAAAGAAGTCTGTTCTTTTTAACACAGAACATGCAGGAAGGTCATCAGTCTGGAACTGATGGTGGTTTAGAAAGGTCTGGTGTTTACAGTCTTACCACAACACACCACACACACTTCATGCTCGTACCTTCTGCTCGGCTTTTAATTACCAGTATGGCACCCTCCACGCGCGCTGGCTCAGACCTCCGACCATCTGCGGCACCAGTCAAGGGACCAGACCAATGAGCCTCATTTAACACTTCCTCCAGCCGACACTAGAGTTAGCGCTCAAACCGTGCGTGTGCGTTTCGTGTCAATGGACTGCTTGCAGTTTACATAATCTAATATGAAATTCAAAGATTAAATTAATCCGATTATTCAGATCCGATGTTCATCACACTATCTATTGGGAATCAAAGCAGTGAGTGTTTAAATCTGCTCAAACCTGAGAAAAGAAAAGAACACAGCTTCACGAAAGGCCATGTGCATTTGCAACATGGTCTCAGTTCAAAAACATGCTTCTCTTTTCACAATATTATGTTTTGACTTCAAAACACTTTTACTATAGTGCTTGATTGTAAACTAATACATTCCGACATTTGAATAACATAGCCAGCAGCACATGTGTGGCTTTTCTGATGTAGTAAACTTGCTCAGTAGTGCACCTGGTACAGCATTGGACTTGCCCAATCATGAGTCATGTTTAAACAGCTCAAAGATTTGTAAAAGCAAATTAAAATGACACGGTTGCTTCAGCAGTTGTTTTGTTATCGCTCATTTTCTTACACTATCAGTTATGTTTTGTGTAGGTTTTAATGAAGGTGGTACGGTATTAAAAAAATAATAATAATTGTACACTCGATACAGCATTAACCTTTCAGCACCACTCACCAGATATTTAATTTGTGAACTACTGTGATAATTAAAAGCAAAACATAAGTAAAACATAAACAAATTGACGTTATTTCATTTTGGATCAAATTAAACATGCTTTTAGCTCCACTCACTGGACATCTTACTGTGAAAGTGTCACGAGAGGTACAAGAAGCAGCAATGTCATTTTGCAGAAAGGTTTTTCCAATAAGCCTGGGTTGTTCTTTTTAGAGCTGACAAACATAAACTTACTTTGATATGTGCAAAGGTATTTGTTTTATTTTACTATTTATATCATTTTATATAGTTTCATTTCATTTCATTTCATTACTAAACATTTATTGGTACTACATCATATTTAAAAGTTACACAACTTCTAAAATGTATAATTAATAATGGTTTGGGACAAATGTTCAGGTTAATTTATACAAAAAAAATCATTATATTAATAGGCCTAATTCTCTTTTTGCCCAGAAGATCAAATGGAACTGTAGGTCAGTTCTGAAAGTGTCACAGGAATGGTAAAGCTGAATTCAACTGTGTTAAAAATGATAAATTGATTTTAGACACTTACATACTGTATATATGCACAAAAATTTAATATGAAAATTAATTATTTATTTCTGAGGAAAATTATTGAAAATAATACACTGTAACTCTGTTTAAAAGCATCTTTGGATGGACCTTGTGGAGTTGGTTGAAAGAATATGTGTAGAAAATGCATGTGGAGATGTTATGCCGTTTGAAACATCCTCTCCACACCCTTTCTGCAAAGTTTTGAACACTGCATGAGGTCTTAGCATCTTAGTGACTAACATAATCCCACATTAAACCCAAACCACAAAATTTCCTTTTTTCTAGAGTAGCATTTCCCAAATGATCTCATAGGGGCTCACACTAACCCCTCCCTACCTTCAACCAGGCCCCCACACACACACACACATCCCACACTGTTGTCAGAGCAGTTCCACTGGACTGAATTTGATCCAAAAACATCCTGACACTCAATTAATTTCATGTGGTCTTACTTCACAGACAGGCCCCCTAATTATACGTCAGTTCCACAATTACAGCCTTTGCAATGGTGAGTGGGTGATGGACAGAATTGCTAGTTGTAACACATATTTCAGTGAGGGCGAACCTAATCCCTTTCCCCTGGGAAAATGTTTGCCCTTGGTTGCATGTGTTTTGCAGGGATGCGTTAAGCTTACTTCAATCACAGAGACATATGTGAACAAACAAGTAACCCTCAACGCCCAACTCTGAACCAGCTCCCTTACTGTGGGCTGAAGCGTTTGCAAGGGGAAACCAAGTTCTCATCAACGCACCACACGATAACCACACCAGACCCAATGTTTTGGTGGGAGTAGCACTTTGCGGAAATGGTGTTTTGCTTGCATTTATATCATTTCAATCCTGTTCCTTTAGCATAAATTGCAGATTCGAGCAAAATTACAATAACCTTGATTTCATGCTCCAGCAGAAATGAATGCGATGTTAATGGGAGGAAAGATGATGTTCCAATCCTGATTATAGGCAATCATTAAAGCACACTTACTGATGGAAGCCAACAAAAAGGTAGAAATGTGAAATGGATGGACTCCCACACACTGACTCAGAGCAGAGGAATTGCTCTATTTGTATCTCGGTCTTAACCTTTAAAGTTGCACTTTTTCTGCAACCAATAAGTATGCATATTCTTAAAGTAGGAATTATTTCAAGCCCATCACAGCTGATTTGAAACTCATGCAACATATAATTTATATAAATAAGTAAATAATAGATACAGGGGTAAAAGTAATGTGAACACCAAATCATGGAAGCCTTAAACAGCCAAACAACTGGTGTTTTAAGAACAACAGACTTTATGATTATGACTGTGTATGCAAAACATGGCAAGACTTCATTCGAAGAGAAGAATAGGGGGCAAAAGCTGAAAGTGAATGATTGGGACAGTCAATCGCTGAAGCCAAAATCCATGAAAGAGCTGCAACTGCTAAAACTTTAATCGCGGACACTAATGCTAAAATGTAAAAAAAGATGTAGTGGTTATAAAACCTGGACAGCTAGATCTGGAGAGTTATAAAACATGGAGAATTCCCTTCTCAAACTTCTCTGAAACAACAGTACAAGATGTTCTGATAGACCACATTTAACTAGACACTATTCAGAAGTTGAATGAATCTATTCCAAGAAGGCTGGATGCTGTACTAAAGGCAAATGGTGGTAAATCACCTTCAGAAAGAAGTATTAGCTATTTCTCAGGTGTTCACATTATTTTGTTCAACTCCTGTACATAGTAAGTTCTAGAAGGGTTACATTTCGATAGTCCACTTTAGACATTCTACTAACTATAAGTAACTTTGTAACTACATGTCAACTAATTCTCATTAATTTGCAACTACATGTCTACTAACTCTCAGTAGGGTAGGTTTAGAGTTAGTAGAATAAATTGACATATACTTGCAAAGTTTCTCATAGTCAGTGTGTTATGTTGTGGACCCATCAAAATAAAGTGTTAGAAGATATTCAGCAGACAGTCTATTAATACTCTAATGACTGCTAGTCGACATGTAGTTGCAAAGTTACTTACTGTTAGTAGAATGTCTAAAGTGGACTATCAAATTAAAGTGTTACCTCTAGAAGAATCAGACATGTCTTGTAAAAAGAATAAAAAACTAATTGTTATGCTTTAAAGGTCAGTGCAAAAATGTAATAAGAACTAAAATATATAAATATACACTACATCACATTATACATAGTCTATATTTTTATATTTTGTTCCAAGGAAAAGCTCTGTACAGATAGAACCGAACTGAACTATTGAGCTTGACGAGGGCAAAATTTGTGTATGCATAATGAAAAGCCGATAAAGATGGAAATGGAAAGTTCAGTTTGAAACGTGATCAAAGCACAGAAATATCAAAGCATTATCTGTAAAAGGTGAAATGTCACAGCACAACAGGGTTAAGCAGAAAGTGAAGAAAAAAGTGAATTCTACATTTTCTTGAAATGTAGGAAAAAAAGAAGCAGTTTAGCATTTCTCAGGGTAATTTAATTTTTTTTTTTTTCAAGAAATTAATACTTTTATTTAGCAAAGATTAAATTAATCAAAAGTAAGAGTAAACACTTTTACAATGTAACAAAATGTGTATTTGAGAGAAATGCTGTTCTTTTCAACTTTCTATTCATCAAAGAATGTATCATAGTTTCCACAAAAACATGAAGCAGCACACCTGTTTTCAACATTGATAATAATCAGAAATGTTTCTTGAGCAGCAAATCAGCATATTATACTGATTTCTGAAGAATCATGTGACATTGAAGACTGGAGTAATGATGCTGAAAATTCAGCTTTGATCACAGAAATAAATTACATTTTAAAATATATTAAAATAATAATAAAAAAAAACTATTTTAAATTGTAATAATATTTCACAATATTACTGTTGTCATGGTACGTCGGAGCAAGGGAACGAGGAGACAAGGAGTTCTTCACAAATGACATATACTTTAATGACCCACTTCAGGGAACGTGGAGCACAGGTAAGACAAACACTGAATGACAATTTAGACCGGACACAGAGGCAGGGAAGCACAGGACTAATAAACACTGGGGAAAACTAGATAATTAATGACACAAGGCTGGGGAATAAAAAACTAATGACGAACAGGAAAAACCAAATATGGGCACGAGAGGAGAGGAAACACAAGACATGGGGAACACAGGTCTGACAACTGTTTTCACTGTATTTTTTAATCAAATAAATGCAGCCAAAAAAACTGACTGACCCCAAACATTCGAACAGTAATAAGTACATTTAAACAACAAATTCATAATATGACTCAAAAGTTACCGAGATATAGTCATTGTGACAACTTCCATGTGTGGCACCAGGCCTGCTCTCCTCTGCACTTATTTGTGGATGTCTCTGTTCCTTTATTGCTCTCACTTGGGGGTTTGCTGAAGAGGGCAAAGCATTGCACTTGTCTGAATTAAGGTTCTAAGGAAGTACCTTGGCTTTGAGTTGCCACATACTTCCTACAGTATAGCATCTCCTTCAGTCCCTCGCGTTTCTTTGTTCCTCAGACTCTTTATGTTCCTGTCTTTTGGGACTGACACTATCACCGCTGTCCTACTCTTGTTTATGTCTAGCTGAATGACCACTACTTATTCCTCTGTCTGGATCAGGAAGTCCCTCAGGATATTACACATGCTGTCGTCCCACTGCTTTCTATGAATGCTCTCACTTGCATTTTCTATATTCTTGAACAATTCCAGCAGCTATAGATATTTCAACAACGAATCAATATTTTGAATTTAGTCTTATAATTTTAATAAATTGTAAGAGTATCACTCAGTTTCAGTGTGTCTTGTAATAAATCACACATTATAACATAGACCTGTAAAATTTCTCTTTTGAAACATGTTTTCAACCAACCCTGTTATATAAAAAATTGGCTGAATGTTAAAGGGTTGAAAATATACATTTAAAAGTTATTAAAGGCCTTAGATCACTCGAAAATGTATATTTTGTCATCATTTATTCATCCTAATGTTGTCCCAAACCTGTATTGTTATTATTATTATTTATTTATTTATTTTATTGATTGATTGATTGCAGAATATGAAAAAACATGTTTTGAAGGCCATTTACATTTTTTTTTCTTCTCCCCTATACAATGAATGTGAATGGGGTCCAAAACTACAGTACACTGAATTTGATTTGCTTTCATTGTACAGTCAAAAAATATTATAACAAAATATACACATTGTTTTATAATATTTAACTTGGTGTAGGATTTAATTTGGAACTGCTTTCACTTAGAAATTGCTAACAAATTTCACAAATAATTAAAGAAACAGAAAGTATCACATTGAAATAAACATGAAATTTTGAAGTAGAAAGGATGAAAAAGGAATTTCTAGTAAAACATACTGTAATCATCTTTGTTTTATTCACAACTTTGATTGTACAATTTTTGTATTTTGTCAAAGTGAAAAAAAAAAGTATTTGTTAGAGATTTATTAATGTTTTTATTGATTTATTATAAGAAGTGTAACCATGTTGACTTTAAGAGAAAGTCAACTTTTAAACTCTGGTCAATAAGCATTTATGGGTCACTCCCTCAAATATGATGTCAGAAAAATCAAACTATTATTTTTAAAGGGGAAAACGTCCAACCCAGTCCCGAGGGTTATGCAGGCTTCATGCCAACATAATGTATCACACGCAGTATTTGCACCGTCAACACAAGTTCAACACAAGAAAAATCTGTGTTTAATTAATATAGGCAAACGGGTTCAATCTTAACGAGCTATTTATCCAACAATGAGGGGAAAAGTGCAACGCTCTGCGATAATCCATAGTTACGTTACGAATCCAGCTTGTGAAGGACACCAACCCATACTGCCATCTCAGCGTTTACACCATCAACAGACGGTTGATCCATACAAAATCAATGTGTGTGTTGTTTGGTGAATAAAGCTATTTTTGTTTGTTACATAATTGTACTGAACAAACAGAAAAAGAGGAATGATTAGCTTTCATGCACATGAAGCGCGAGCTTAACCTTAGTTGTACTTGCACAAAACATATTTTAATACCGCAAACAAGCATAATGGGGTTGGTGGAGTCTTCATTTTACATAAAAGGCCCTTCGCATGACGCAGTGAGGCTAATAAAGGACGAGGAGAAACCTTTTACGCTATTTGTCTTCTGGAAGACCTAATTAATTTGCTATATGAAGTCTCTGGGCTTGTAAAACGTAGAGTCAATAAAGCAGCACACAACACTCGTGACAGGTGAATTTTATGGTAAAAGCTTTTGGAGCGTTCCAACTCCGCTTAAGCGGGTGATATCACCTTACTTTAGATAAACAGGATTGAGTGCTGGAATAAGGCAAAGAACAGACAACAGATGGGGAAACTGCATAGTGTGCAAGTAAAAAAAAAAGGAGAAAAAACAAGCTCTAATCTTTGAAGGGCGCTGAGCCAGAGCTGTTTTTCATAGGCCTTCAGCAGAACATGTCCCAGCCCTCATCAAATCACTGTCCTCAAATTTGTTGGGAAAAGACACACACACACACACACACACACACACACACACATTTTTGACTATCAGCATTAGGAATGTGGAAACTTATCCACTAGGGGATCTGAGGAAAATTTGTGAGGAAAACCCCCTTCAAAACATCTTATTGTATTATATGAGTTGCAAATAGGGTTTAATAAATTATATATAAAATAAAATAATTAAATACAATACATTTCAAAGGTTCAGAGTCTCCTGTGTTCACCAAGGATTAATTTATTTGTTAAAAACATAGCAAAAACAGTAATATTATGAAATATTATTGTAATTTAAAACATCTGTTTTGTATCTGAAATTATTTTTATTTTCAGGATGTTTTGATGAATAGAAAGTTTATTTTATTTAAAGCATTTATTATAAATAGAAAACTTTTGTAACAATGTGAATGTCTTTAACGTATGCTTGCTGAAAGTATTAAATAAATAAAGTACTACTGACAAACGTCTTTTTATTATATATTATATTTTTATGTTCATAGAATATTCTGGTGATGTATTCACTTCGGTTCAAGGCACTCCAACCAAGCCTGAACTTTATAATGTTAAAATTAAATCAAATTCTGCTATTATTTAATCATTACTTCATTACTTAATCATTTCGTTTTTTATTTATTTGTTTATAAACAAGCTTATCAATAAATGAAATAATCATAAAATGATTATAAACATAATCAGTTTAATCATTTATTCTATTCCAAGACCTCAGAAATCTATGATATCCCTTGTGTGAGAAAAAGTAAATTAACTCTCATCCAGTCCTACACTAAATTACAGTATCACAAGTTTGACACAAAAAATACCTCTAGAATAGTAAAATATAGGTCATATGTTTAAATGTTCTTAATATATATATTTTTTTTTTCTGACACTGGTCACAGAACTTCATTGGAGGTAAAGGTTCATTGAAAACACAACTGACAACTGAGTGAATGTCATACTCAGAATGTCAAATGGCAAAATCATGCTTGTGCAGTCAGCTTAATGCAATGGGAACAGTAACATAAGTTAAAATATATTCTCAAACTTTCATGATTCAAATACAGATTCAACAGCATCCAGGATGGAATTTTCCTCCATTTTCTTTTCAAGGATGCGGCTTTCGAGCCTTTCGTTCTCAATTAGACGCTCCACAGCATGTCCTCTTGGCTTTCCTTCACTTTGTGATGAATATGGGCAACATTTACAGTGTAACCAATACAGGCTGGGGCACTGAAGTGAAGAGATGAGGAAGAGGAGGAGGAGGTGTGGAGGGGGAGGATGGCAACACTGTTCTGCCAAGGGAAGCGTTCAATTTCTTGCCTCATTTACAGCAGGTGTGTACAGGTAGACGCACACACACACACACACACACACACACACACACAGTAGGAGTCAACAAATACTCAAGCATCTGTTCACCAAACTACAGTCTTTTCAAGGACACCAGGATCTGAAAAACAAGAGGCATTTCAGAAGATTTCCAACCCTAGATATGTGGAAATAATAAACAGCACCAGAATCCTCTTGTTAACTAGCACGCAGTTTCACTCCAGAATCCATTATTGTGTGATTTCAGTTGCATTTTGTGATGAGACGAACAGCATGACAAGTCATGTTCTCACATGGTATGCTGCTCATTGCCCGTCCAACCATATAGGAGACCTGGTGCAGATTTGATGCTTCACTCATTTCACTGAGAAACGATTGTCTTCCAGGGAATCTCATTGGGATGAGGATCACGCATGTTGGTGATCTCCCTGTTCTGCAATCCTGAAATGCCACTTGAAATTGCTTGCCAACATTCCATCAACTTTAGACAGATGCTCCTAGAATGGCTGATTATGGTCAAGTGGAGGTGTTATGAGACAAGAGTTTCTACTGACATGATTCATTCGTGACACATACCCAAGGAGAAAGACGTTGCAATTTCATACTTGAAATTGAGCACACAGTCCTTCATGGAATGGAAATTTTGTACGAGTTTAGCAAAGTCCAAATACCAGGAAGTAAAAATCATGACAGTGTTTGTATGAATACCAGATTGTATCCAGCTGATAAGCGTGAAAGTGCATTTGGCATTGTGTGTTTACATTTGTTGAGTTGTAAGATGTTGTAAGTTTGAATGAAATGGGTTCAAATGTTTGTCTACAAAAAAATTCTTAAGACATGGCCAGAAAATACATCTATTAACAGAAATGTTAATATCATTTTTAGACCCTTGAGGAAAAGCCACATTTTTTTTTTTTTTTTTTTTTTGCTGACCACCCATTTGAAGTCAGCATGAAGCAGTGTTGGGTAAGTTATTTCAAAAAGTAATTAATTAAGTTACTAATTACTTCATCAGTATTTAAATTACTTTACTAATTACTCTGTAATAAAAGAAGTTACTCAATAAGTAACTTAATTATTCATCTAATTGCTACATCTTAAAATCCCTATAAACCAGAAATTAAACATTCTTTCTTTACATATAGTTTCCTTTTATTTAAAACAACTGTAATACTTAAACTTTTTTTAATAAAAAAAAATTACCTTCTTGACTAGAACAAAAAAGCTTAAAAGTTAAACAATACATTTCATTGTGAGAGATAGCGCTGCACCTGACTTTGAAACTTATAACACACACACACACACACACAAACGATGTTGCTGATGAAAAAATATATAAAAAACGTTCTTTTAAAAATAAGCATCATTTGATTTATCTTATCCATCCTGGGTCACCCGCAAATAATCATGATTTTTTTATTCCACCCTCGGATTATCCACAGCGCCCGCGGATATAACCGCCATCCGCGCATCAATACTGCCCATGCAGATATCAACAGTCATGGGTAAAGGAAGTTGAAATTATGTGTATTTGAGAAGGATGCTTTTCATACAAGCTGCAACTGGACAACCTTGAATATATTGTTAATTCATATAATGAGGTTTGGGCCAAAATACGGGAGTTTACGGAGGTGAATGTAGCAAACATATTACGCCCAGTGGGATTTTTTTATTTTAGCAAGATTAAAAATACGGGAAAATATAAACGGATACAGCGGGATAGAATGGTAAAACACGGGAGAATCCCAGGAAAACGGGAGGGGGGTTGAGGAATGTACCTCAGTTTTATGATTACAAACAGATAATATTAGTTTTCGATTTGAATTGTCATTTAAAAAAAGAAACGTGCTTCAGATAGGGGAAAGACTCCTCTCTCATAGGGATTACATAATCAGAAATATTAGTTTTTGATTTGAACGCATTTAAATGTAAAATTCGCTTTTTAGATTCTATTGATTTTAGGCTTATATGCTCGAGTATTTAAGGTTTCTCTGTGAACAGTATATCTGAAAGTGAAGGAGCGTGGCGCGCGGAGGGTACGCTTTCAATTTTATCTCGTAAATTTTTTTTTTTTTTTCTGTTAAAATGATTTCAAACAAGTACTTTATAAGACTGTAATTAAATTACTAAAAATGACATTCACGTTACTTTTTCAGTGGATAAGATTTTTACATAGAGAGTTACACCCAACACGTGACAGCGCACTTTTATTTTGACACATTAAAAGAAATGCAAAAAATCATTCATGTTTTCACAACATGGGAGGAAAAATTATATTTGAAGCTGGCCAAATTCAAAAACAAAATTTATAGGGGAAACTAAAATTGCAAGAAAACATCTTTGAGAGCAAGGGGGCCCCGAATGTTCTGGTGCAAAGTTTCGGGGGCCCTATAGTTTTGCAAGAAAAGCAATTGTTCTGCGTATTCTGCGTATTTTTGCAAGAAAAGGCAAAGGGAGGATCGGCTCTGGGGAACACAATAACACGAGAAAACCTGAATGTTTTGCAAGTTGCAAGTAAATGCAAAGTTTCTGCAAACGCAGGAAGGCAATACTTTTGTAAGAGAACACAAAGTTTCTTGGGGGATCGCAATACTTTTGTGAGAAACGGCAAATGTTTTGCAAGCAAACGCAAACTTTCTTGGGGAAACGCAATATTTTTGTGAGCAAATGCAAAGTTTCTCTGAAGAATGCAAATTTTTGTGAGCAAATGCAAAGTTTTTGCGAGAAAAGGCAAATGCAATACTTTTGCGAGAAAAGTTTCTCAAATCTGTCGATACTTTTGCAAATTTGCAACACTTTCAGCAAATGCAAGAAAAGGCAAATGTTTTGAGAGTGAACGCAAACTTTTGCAAGAAAAGGCAAACTTTTGCGAGGGAATTCAAAGATTTTAGGGAACGCAATACTTTTGCGAGGGAATTCAAAGATTTTAGGGGGAATGCAGTATTTATGTGTGAAAATGCAAATTTATTTTGAGAAACCGCAAAGTTTCTCAGGGAAACAACACTTTTGCAGGAAAAGCAGATGTTTTGCAAATAAATGTAATGTTTCTCAATACAATACTTTTGTGAGAAAATGCAAAAACATGGAAATATATTTTTTCCATCAATTTCTTTTTTTTTCGTCACTATGTGCCTTTAGGGGCACCGTATAGGTCAAATATTATCAGTGCTGCACACGTCACATTTTGAAGAACTTCATCTTGAATGAAACATATAATGTACGTGAATTATGGAGCTTGCCGACAGAAGCTACAAAATATGCACACCACAAAATCCATGCAAAATGTTAAAGTCGACAGTGTTTAAAATGTTTAAACAGTGTAAGGAAATATAATTAACATCTGAACTTACGTTCATAATTTAGAAGTATATAATCAGGCCTATAAGGCAAGGTATTTATTACACTACATTGAAAACATAATCAAAGCTTCATAATTAATGCATGACACCCCTGAAGGTACGAATAATGAGAGAGTAAATAGGCTTAATTTTGATTTCAAGTTGACTCGAAAGGAAGTGCTTGTATAAAGTTCTGATGCAACAGCACCCATATCTGATATCGTAGATATCCTCCATTATTCTGACATCAATTCATCTTCTATAAACCTTTGACAGCCATTTTCAATATTATTTCAAACCCCTCAGCAAAAGTAACTGACTTGACGTCAAAGGCAAGCAGCCTGACTAAGATGCATTAGTCTTCCTGCGATATTATAGATTGTTTAAATAGCCTCCTAAAAACAAAATTGATCCACTATTATCAATGTCACTCACTGGTGAGATAACGTACAGCAGCTCTCCATCGAAAGGGAAAAAACGCTATTGATTACAAGACATCTTTTTAATAAACACGTATCTCCTTATGGATTTCAGACAGGCCCGGCTGGTAATGGCATTCACGACCTATAAACTGTGCTGAAGATAAATGAACAGCCTCAAGGGCTTGTTGTCGTGATGTGTGCGAGGAGTTCGCCGCAAACTTCAGAGTGGGCGGCTGGCAACAACTGGCTCTTATGACAATCAGAGTGATCGAACAGTATCAATCGGCAAACTCGGGCATGCAGCCAACCAGGAGTGTTTTTTTTATGTTAGAAGCGTTTGAAGAAGCTCAGGATTGTGAGCCTGGAAAAGACAGTAAGGCAGGAGTGATGTAGCTCAAGGGAGGGAATGCTCAGTTAACGGATGACAGCTCAAGGACCCAATCTTAAAGTCAAGGAAAAATGACCTTCGTGGGACAGGAAGCAAGCTGTTGTTGCTTATTCTGTGTGGATTTTTCATGTACAGAAGTTGCAGCTTGTTCACAAGTTTTATGAAATGTGAAGAGATTGAAACTGTGCGGAAACAAAAATGACAGATGACAAAAGTTGTTTTTCCAGAAGCAGCCGTATGAACTTTTTTCTTCAAAGTGTACAGCCTTTGAAAACATTTGAGCACTCAGAGAACTAAAAAAAGGTAAAAAAAGATAAAACTGTAGCATAAGAAAACTATACAAATGAAAGTCTGTCTGATTCAGTCTTTGCCAGATGGTTCTGGCATTCAGTCATTTTCTGTCCTTACTGAAAGAAAAATGATTCATGATGTGATGTGACAATATCAGAGCCAACTTATTTGATGTTTAATACACTTATTTTGAGTGGGGTTTTGAATACATTGTGATTGACTGACCTGACCTGAATATGTTTATAAGCAACTGAAAAAAGCACAAATGTCAGGGCTTGTCAAAACTTCTCCAGGGCCACAAAAACACCCTTGGACCCCAGAGGGTTAATTTCCAGAGTGAGCATTTTAGATTGAAAATTTAGCTTTGCATCATAGGAATAAATAAAATAAAATAAAATTAATTAATTATAATAGTCTTTTCTTATAATTTAAGAAAAGACTATTATAATTAATTTATTTTAATGTAATTTTATTTATTCCTATGATGCAAAGCTACATTTTCTATCTAAAATGCTCACTCTGGAAATATAATATTTAAAAATATAATATTTCACAAATATTACTGTTTTTACTGCATTTTTTAATCAAAATAAATGCATAACTGACCTTTTTGAATAACATTATAAATCTTAATAATTTCAAACTTTTGACCTGTAGTGTGTGTTTGTGTATATTAAATATATAGGGTGTATAATGGGTGTATGTGTATATAATTTATTTTTTGAAAACCATTATCCGCAATATTTAAATATTTTAATTAATATTTGTGATGAATATTTGCTTGCAAACAATAATTTATGAGGAACCTTTTTAAGCCTAAACTTAAATGGTCAAATTGTGTGATGTTTTAATAGACTTGAGGGCCTGCTATGATATATATTCTTCATTTTCTTTCTTTTTTCTGCATGTATTTGCATGTTGCACTATTTTTAAATATTTATAATAGTTTAACAAAACTGCTTCACTTTTTGTTTTTATTTTCTATGTAATAAAAAAATTGACCAAACTCTTTTTTATTTTTCTATTTTTCTATTTTAATAGGGCTCTTTGTCTTCAAATAATATATCAGTCATTGTATGCATGTTCCATTTGATGTTGATTAAAAAAACATTCCATTGATCGATTTATGGTCCAAAGGAATGACAAAACAGCACACAAACCAAACAGCACACACCAGTATTTACATGAGCCCACTGGACAGCACTGAAAGAATTGATTTTGCGAACCAGTGAAAGCACAGCACAGATCAATTTGGGCAGCGCAGCGTTGCACGCTCTGACTGGGTATTAATGTAAACACAGTCTGTTATGGCTATGTAAGTGTACGTAAACAGATGGGGGGAAATTGTCAGAATGTGGGATCTGTGCATTAGACCTTGCAGTGTAAATGCAGCCAACGTGAAGGGGCCAATTGTCTGTGAACTTCCTTTCCAGTATTACGACAACAAAAGCACAGTGAACCCAAATTTAGTTTCCTTTATGATTCATGATTTCACCGCAGCATGTTGACGAGCTCATACGTCTCCGGCGTCTGCTCTGAACAATCGCAACCCCTCGTTCTCTATGACAACAGACACCTGAACAGATGGATGGCGCCGCAGACAGACTGGGCCCGCTCACGTTCTTAAGTACACTGAGAATCACTGACAGAGAGAATGATGGAGCACCTGGCGTGGGAGAGAGACCTTCTGTTATGCCACTGTAAATTGGCTTGACAAGAAAAACGTTTCGCCTCTCAATGTCAGCCATTTGCGAGCCGGCGTAAACGGAACTGTGGCCCGGCAGGTGCAGTGCAGGAAAAGGAAAACTGATACGCTGAACACATTTCCCTCATTAAGCGAGCTGCCCTGAGGCCGTCAATTACACTTTCCGTTTTAACGGCTGCAGAAAGCCAAGCTGGAAATTGCCAGTATGTACTGGAACATTTAACTGGATTTTACGTTCTCAGAAGAAATGCTTGTCTGTGCAAAACTTGTCATCTTGATTCTGGGCTGCTCAAAGTGGTTGCTAAGGTGTTGATAAATGGTTTCTAGGGTGTTTTGTGCAGTTGCCTGGGAGTTGTTAGACAGTTGTTAAATTGTAGGTGGTAGCTAGGTCATTTATAGGCTGTTAGGCACGGCATGTATTTTTTAGAGTGTTTTTAGGTGGTATTAGATGGTTGCTAGGGTGTTTTGTAGTTGTTATGATGGTTTATAGGGTGTTTGCAGGCAGTTAATACAGTGTTCTATTTAGTTGTATTGGATGACTGTTAGTTTTCGTAGACGGTTGCTAGGATATTCTGGTACTGTAGTTGTTTGGATGTTCTTGGTTGTTGCTAAGGTGTTTATGATTTCTAAGGTGTTTTTGGTAGTTGCCTGGGAGTTGTTTGACAGTTGCTATGTTGTAGGTGGTAGCTATGTCATTTCTAGGCTGTTAGGCATGGCAGGTATTTTTAGAGTGTTTTAGATGGTTGCTAGGTTGTTCTGTTGCTAGAATATTCTGATACTGTGGTTGCTAAAGTGTTATGAGTGGTTGCTAAGGTGTTTATATATGGGATCTAGGGTATTTTGCGTAGTTACCTGAAAGTTGTTAGACAGATGCTAAGTTGAAAGTGGTTGTTAGGTTGTTATAGGCTATGTGGAGTATACTGTGCTTGTAGGTGGTGTCTAAGATGTTGTAAGGTTTTGTCAGACGGTTGCTAGTGTGTTCAGTGATTGGTAGGGCAGTATTAAGTGTGTTGCTAGGCAGCTGATACAGTGTTCTCTGTTGTTGCTAGGCATTGCAACGTTGCAACATCTAGTGTTCTTAGATGGTTGCTAAGGTATTCTGGTACAGTAGTTGCTAGGGAGTTCTGGGTTGTTGTTGTTGTTGTTACAGTGTTCCTACTGTAGCCATTGGCCTAGAGTGCTCTGAGTGGTTGCTAAGGTATTGTTATATGGTTTCTAGGGTGTTTTGTGTAGTTTCCTGGAAAATGTTAGACAGTTGTTAAGCTGTACGTGTTTCCTTGTTCTTTTCTAGGTTGTTATAGGCTGTGTGGTTTACATTGTGTTTTTTAAGTGGTGGCTAATGTGTCCTGAGGCATTTTAGGTGGTTGCTAGGGTGTTCAGTGGTTGTTAGGGTCGTTTCAACTGTGTTTCTAAGCAGTTTTATCTGGGAGTTATTAGACGGTTGCTAAAGTACTGTAAGTTGTAGGTTGATGCTAGGCTGTGTCTAGGTTGTTACAGGTGTGGTTTATATGGTGTTTTTATGTGGTGGTTAGGATGTTAAGATATTGACAGGGTGGTTTCTAAGATGTTGCTAGGCAGCTGATACACTGTTTAAGGTGGTTTTCTATGGAAGTGCTACGATATAGTGAATGGTTTCTAGGATATTCCGGTACTATAGTTGCTAGGGTGTTCTGGGTTGTTTCAAGAGTGTTTCTGGGATGTTCTGAGTAGTTGCTAATATGTTGACATTTACATTTACATTTACGCATTTAGCAGACGCTTTTATCCAAAGCAACTTACATTGCATTCAAGTTACAGTTTTTTTTTTTTTTTCAGCACATGGTTTCTGGTGTTTTGAGTAGTTACATGGTAGTTGTTAGAGAGTTTTGGGTGTGACTATGCAATTTCTAGAGTATACTTGGTTGTTTATGAATTCTGTATGGTTGCTAGAGCATCGCCAGAGTGTCTTCAATTCAACACTTTTTTCAATTGCTGAAATCTTTTCCAGCAGTTTCCAAGCACATAAAAAACACTTTTTAATTTTATGGAAGCTCATGTTATTTTTGTTTTCAATGTTTCTTTTGTCAAATTCATTTTGCCAAAAAGGAAGAACTTTATTAAACATTTTTTAAAGCACACAAGCAAATATTACAACTTATCATTTCAAACTTCTCAGAAAAATCATTTTGGCTCTCAACTAAGCAATTACCAGCTCACATGGTTTGGCCTTTAGGGCCCTGAACAAAAACTTGGGAGCCAATTTTAACTTCTAACTTGAATGAAAAGACCAAAAAGTGTTTCAAAGGGAAGTTAGTTCAAATTTTAAACTCTTTGCACTAAAACAGATGAGTCGTCTTATAGCTCCATCTGTTTCTCACAGTTTTATGTTCTCATTATCTGGCCGTTGGACACAGAAGGTGGCCAACAGGTCACACTCTTTTAGTTCTCCATCCCTCAATCACCTTCAGTTTTTTTCATCTTATAATGTTCCTCTCCGAGCTTCCTTAACTGCTCTGCAGCCTGCAAAAGTGAGTAAAAGGGAGAGAAAAAGACAGAAAAGAAACAGAGAAGATTCTGAATGAGTGAACAATTAACACATACATTACAGCATGTCTCTTCTGCTCACCAAGGCTGCATTTATTTTATCAAAAATAAAGCCAAAATAGCAATATTGTGAAATATTATTACAATTTACAATTTACTATCTATCTGTCTATCTATCTATCTATCTATCTATCTATCTATTGATTCATTCATTAATTAATTGTAGGATTATTTGATGAATAGAAATGTCAAAAGAACAACATTCATTTGAAATACAATTGTCTTTGTTACAATATAAATGTCTTTACTGTCACATATGATCAATTTAATACATTCCTACTGAAAAAAAGTTATATTTTTTCAATCAATCAATCAATAAAATCAGTCAATCAATCAAATCAATCTTACTGATTCCAATCCTAAACAGTAATGTAGTTCCAAATATAAAATGAAAAGAAAGTAATTCAAAATATAATTTTTAAAGTATTGAATTCATTGAATGATCCTAAAATGCATTAAATATAAACTTTTTGTAAATAGCAATTAATAATACAATGTATTACTATATTTAGAAATAGTATTTTTTATTTTATTTTATTATTATTATTTTGGCTCTAAAATCTATACTATGCAGGTTCCATTGTGACAAAATGGCCCAAAAACAATAGGCACTAACGGTTGCATAATGGTGACAGCTTTTTGAAGATCTTCAGATACAGTATGTGCCTACACAGAAACTTTGAAGACTTTGTATACTAAACCTGTGCTGAGAAATATTTCCTGGAATAAAATGTGTGACAACTATCTCCAGTCTCCCTTACACAGTTCTCCAGAAGTGCTTGGACCAAATAAACATCCACACAATTTGCTGGGATAGAGACATACATTTGAAAAATAAAGCTGTAGCAAAAAGGCAGATTGCTGTGAAAGCACATTCTGAAAAACATACAGTGTGACCCAGACCCTCCAGCGATGGCAGACTCTGCATTCATGTCTAGCGCTCACAGCAGAGGAACCACCAGTCGCCCACTCTCTCCTGAGATAAGTCCCTGCAGGGGTGTGATTAAACGTCCTAGCGGCTGTCACTTCCTGATCCAATCTCTCAGCCACAACACTCTTTAATTCCTCCTCAACCGCCGCTGCGTCACGGGATGATGGAGGCTGCTGCCGCCGTTGAGTGAGAGGTCAGTCTCATAAACACTGGCAGCTGGGCTCACCATGGGAGTGCCGCATTCATAAAGCCATAATAAATGTTACAGCACATTAAATCACCCCAGAGGTTCAGCACGATATTCCAAACGAAAGCCGTTCAGTCATGACGTTTGAGCGCCGGAGATAAAAAAGTGCCCATTGCATTACCCTTAGCGTCCCTGCTAAGAGTCACGTAATGCTTGGCAATAACCGGTATATGAATATGTGCTTGTGCACACTAGGAACCAGTTGGAAATATGGCTGTAGTGAGTGGTGGCATACATGAGTGGGTTTTGACAGCAGTGGAGAAATCTGGCCTAATGAGATTATATGACTGAACCAAAATAATAGAATACTGCCATCATTTAATTATTGTTCCAAGCTCATATGACGTGTTTTCTTTTATTAAACACAAAAGTAGATGACTGACCCTGCATACAGAGGAAGAGAAAAGAAATGGCCATAAGATAAAACTGTTGTCATTGTTAACTTAAACTAAAACTATTAAGGATAATTAATTGAAATAAAGCTGAAATAAATTTAAATATAAATATTAGAAGAAAAAATAAATTAAAATGAGATCTGTTGCTTTGGCAATATACTGAAATAAAAAGTTTAAATTGATGTACTAAAACTACTAAAACTGAAATAGATATAAATTAAAGCTAATTAGAGATATTAAAAAGTTTTTTTTTTAAATTTAAAAGAAAACTGAAAATATAAAAATAAAAGCTAATTCAAAATATTAACAAATACAATGACAGTATATAAATGATACTAAAATAACACTGCATAAAACACGTGCACATTTTTCAGAAGTCACATAATGGCTTTGTGTAAAGAACAGATTAATTTTAATGTTAAATAACCTTTTAGTGTTACACAGAGGAAAGAAAATCATACGGGTTCAGAGCAAATAGTAAAATCTTCATATTTGGGTGCCTATTCCTTTAAATTTTTTTGATTGATTGATTGATTGCGCTGTAATTTACAAACTTAAGTCTGAGGATGTTTGATTGACCAGTTGACCAAAATGTTGCACGTAAAATTTCATGAAAATACAAATATTTGCACCTACAAATAATTTGAAAATATAACACACTATATTTTCTATTACTGGTAACAGAATATATTTCGGTTACACTTTAGTTTGGGGTCCAATTCTCACTATTAGCTAACTATTAACTACCACTTTTGCCTCAGTAAGCTCCTAATTTGTTGCTTATTAATAGCTACTAAGGTAGTTGTTAAGTTTAGGTATAGGGTAGGATAAAGGGATCTAAAATATGGTAATGCAGAATAAGCCATTAATATGTGCCTGATAAGTACTAAAACAGCATATATGCTAGTAATATTTAGCATGCTTATTAGCATGCTAATAAGCAACTAGTTATAAGTGAGAGTTGGTGTAACTGACATTTCAAAGCATATTATTTCATCAGTGGCTCAAGCTAAAATTTCTCTATGTCTGTCAGTAATATAGTCCTCATCCAAGTCAGTGTCTGACACTTCAGAAATAAGCTACAATTGCATTGTCAAAGACACTGTAGTTTCTCTGAGCAGCCGGCCAACTCGAGGAACCAGTTATATTCTTACCTTGTTTGGATGATGGCCAAATAGAAACAATAAGAAAAAGTACTTCCACGACATATTTCATCATCTCATTGACTTGAATCTCTTTTTCCCAGAAATACCCAAGCAGAAATTGGTGTAACAATATCGATATAGTTTTATGAGGTAAAATATATCACAAATATAATTTCCCCCCACTACTGAATCACAATAAAGCTAGGACTAATAATTGAGACAAACTGTACCTCCACTGGTTTGTAAAATGGGGTCTGGTCACTTTAGTGTGCTCAAACGCTAACTTGGCTTTGAACTCGCCACCAATGGCAACCCGGCTCAGCAGACAGAGGTCAGGTCGACAGATAACCAAGCTCAATTTATCGCAGTCCAAACCATTCTCACTCGTTTAGCTCGGAGAAAAACAGATGTCCTGGTTTAGGGCTGATAACGCTCACCGCCTGCTGATAAATTTCACATTCAGGTGGACAAGCTGGGGGGAAATGGGTTTGCGAGGAGTGTGAAAAGGGCTCGGATCGCTGTCGGGAGGGGGCCACTGATTGGACCCGAATCAATGCGACGGACGGAGTCACAGCATGACGGATCAGCGTTGACGGCCAGTGTCCTGACAACCTCCGGATGGAAGGCCGTAATTTGATCAAGCTATCAATCAATACATCCAGATGGGCATCAATCAAGAGCGTAACGCGCTGCCGAGACGAGAAAAAGAAGACAGGAAAATAGAGGACTCTGTTTCTGCTCGGCTCTCCTTCCCTCGCCTGACAGCATCAAACCGAGCAGGGTCACCCTGGCCTGGGTGTGCCTGACAGAAACACTTGAAAGTCCCACATGACTGGACACATTAATGAAGCAGGTGAGGTGCTGGAAATATGAGTCATTGTGGATTAAACTAACTTCCAATGATACTGAGGACAGTAGTTCAGTACCGCTGGAAGAGTCACAAACTGTTAAGCGTGACATTATAACAGTGCTTTAGGACTCCTTTGTTGAAAGCTGGCAGAAAACAACAAAAGTCACCTCACTAGGCAATTATTTTAAAATCTGACAGCGGTGGTTGTCAGGAAAGCTGCTTCTAAAAGCATTTCTAACCTGTGGGTTTGAAGAAACGGGGCAGAGTAATGTTAGGTCATGAAATCCCGGCATAAAGCAGGAGGTTATCTACAACTTGGGTGTTGAACTAAGAATAATCGGGGAGCTAAAGCTTAGTGGAAACTGTAAATGTAGTGGAAAGATAGATAAAAACACTCCTGAGTCAGGAGAAGAATACAGTCTAGAGGTCTGCATGGGTGTTAAACTCAAGCCCAAATCCAGCCTGTAAACGAAAACCTGTGATCTGAACATTACTGACAAATTTGATGACCATAAGCATGTTTACAGAGAGCCAATAGCCAGCTAAAAGTTGTTAAAATTACAATGAAATTATGTATAATAATATATTGTATTATTATTGTTATTATTATTATTATTAAAAAGAAGAAAATTGTTATAAATATGGTCACACTTTATTTTAAGGTCCAATTCTTGCTATTAACAAACCATCAACTACGTCTTTTCCCTCAATAAACTCCTAATTTGCTTCTTATTAATAGTTAGTAAGGTAGTTGTTAAGTTTAGGTATTGGGTAGGATTAGGGATGTAGAATATGGCCATGCAGAATATGTGCTTTATAAGTAATAAACAGCCAATATGTTAATAATAGGCATGCTAATAAACAACTAGTTAATAGTGAGAACTGGTCCCTTTACTAAAGTGTCACCGATTATTTTTGTGTGTTTGGGGTGTGATAGGATCAGTTTTGTCAAAACTGGCTAAAACCAATAGCAAAGACTAAACAATGTTATTGTAATCACTGTGGTTTTTTGTACATGTTTAAAAGAAAGCATACCTGTTCAGGTGTAAGATCCCTCTGTTCATTAGCGAGCATCTCATATCCAACCATGAACTTGCGGATGGTTGCGGATCGCAGTAGAGGAGGATAGTAGTGAGCATGAAGCTGCCAGTGGCTCATGTCTTCCTGTAGATGACTTCCTGTCGGGGCCCCTGGAGAGCAAACCACAACTGTGAGCACACATACTGTACTACAGTCGGACGATATTAACAGAATAACCATATCTAGATTCAATTTAATTTAATACTTTAAAGAATATATTCCCAACCCAATTTTCATCCATAATGTGACGTATTTCCTAATGGAGCTGGATATTAAATGAGAACATAAAAAAGTAGAGTGGGATTTTATCCATGATGAATGGAATGGATGGTGAAAAAAGGTTGTTGCACACCTGAATGGAACCAGGAATGAAAGCAATAGATTGTGAGGAGGATGAAAACGTAGTTCAAGGAAACGAGTCATATTAATATGAACTTCTACCTGCAGGGAAATAAGCTAACTCACACAATCTATAGAGATAGAAGTTCAAGTCACCCTCAAAAGCATCAATACTATAACTATATAATTATATACTATTATATTACTATAATTATATACCATTATTGTTGTAACCCTGTGATTAATGTTACTATTCACACAAAAGTTCACACACAAATGGAAAATCATACTCATGTTCTCACCCTCATGTTATTTCAAACAAAACTAACTAAATAAATAAATACAGAAAAAAAAAAAAAAAATAGATACATAAATGTAAAAAAAAAGAAGAAAAATGTCTACATGTGTTTTTGTCCATAATATGAAAGTTATTGGGGCTAAAAAATTAACAGTGCAGCCAATTGACTTTCATTGTATGCAGAAAAACAGTTGAGATTTTTGATAAACTATCCAAAATTGCCTAAATTACTGCTTAAACCAGAAAAGATTTTCTACAATAACAGCCTAAAACAATGGCTAAATAGCTGCCATTTCACAGTTGGACCGAGTTTGCAAAGACAAACGTTAGTTTTCTGAAATAACGCTTTGTGGCGAATCTTGCTAAATAAGACCAAGAACGCTTATTAAGAAAGTAATAGGGTCAAGTTTAATTTTACACTGACCACAAGAATGATGTCAAGACCTCTATTGACTGATCTTTGCAAAGAAATTAAAGTTCAGTCAATCCCATTAAGATGTTCAGACGCAGCACGCGACGGCTCATTAAGTTTACTACGTGTTTCATTTTCAGCAACAGATCAGATACAGCAAAAAAAAGCTTGCTGTCCCGATGGAGGACATTCTCAAAACCCTTCAAAAAAGTCAAAAATGACTGGTTGCATGATTCGGTCTGATCAAACGGACTTGGCATCCATCTGTCTTATAAGTGTCTGCGGCTACATCAAAGCTGAATACGCTGAACAGAGCAAACCGCAGCACTGGGCCTCAGCTAAAACCATAATTAAAAACCCAGCCAACATACAGTAAGAAGGCCTGCAAACGTTCGGATGCCAGTGGCATGCGAGACATCTCTCGTAAGGTTTCACGGTGCATATTAAGTTATAAAATGGCTGTGAGAACCAGCGGTTTGGCCATCCGCCCAATCCCAGATCCCCCGCTCTTATCCCCATGTAATGAATGAAAAGCGTATCATGCAAGTTAAATCAGATTCATCCTGACTGCTCCAGTGAAACGGCTGTTCATTTCCTTTCTCCACTGCCTTATGCTGGCTGGATGTTACTGGGTTTGGATCGCGTCTCTCTTCCCAGCACTCACATGCTCACACGTCTCTTTCTGGCCCGTCTTGGGTTTCTCCTCCATTTTGTTGACTTTTCTGGCTTACATTTGGCTCTGGGCTCTCAGGGGTTGGTTACTTCAATGCAGTGCGAAGGTATGAAGAGATCGCTGGCTTCAGGCCATTGTTATCCTGCGCCAGTGAAAATAATGTAAGGCTCAGATTCTCCAATACCGTACTTATTGTAAACGGTCTGAACGTGTAAAAACACTTGGCACAATGGCCAACAATATCAAGTTCGGTGATCTGAGCTCAATAAGACATTCCACTTCTATTTAACAATTACAGTGATGTCATCTTTTCTAATAAAATTGTGCTTGTTGCATGGAATCTGGGTCATTCATATGCCTTGCTTTGAACAAGACCTTCCTATATCATTATAAAGATTCATGAATATTTCTGAATATTAATGAAACACCCAACTGAAGGCTATGCACTCAGGAACCCAAGTCTAATCAAATATCAATAAAAAAAAGCAAATAAAATATACTGCAAATTAGTCCTACTGAACATTAACATTATCACTATTGTCCATAAAAAAATTGGCAATTTGCCCTGCTAATGGGGCATGTTGTCACACTATATGGGGTAAGGGGGTAACACACAAAATATCAGCAAAAACTATATATGTATTGTACAGTATATGTTATTTTATTGTCTTAATTATTTTGGTCTCTACACAGTACCTAATTTATGTATTATAGTATACAAGAATATATAAAATAACATACAAGGCAACCTCATCTGACTTTTATGAAAAATATCCGTGTCCTCAGAACACAGTTTAAACTTTTGGTTATATCCCAGTGTAGCTTTATTGTGTTTACAGCTATTAAAAATATATATGATGATATTGACATTTTTGTTTGGAGGTGGCAAGCCACACAAAAATGTCCTTATCTGAACTCAGAGTCTGAAACAAACACAAGACCACTGTGCAATTGAACTTTTGACTCAAAATATTAAAGTTACTGACTTATAGATCCTTCTAGCAGCTTCTCCATGTGAACACTAGCCCTGACTTTTTTTTTTTCTTTCTACAATTTGAAAGAAAAACACACATGCACACCCTCACACAAAAACACGTCCTTCTCATAACCACCAATTAAAATCAAGGCTGAAGCACTACTAATTTGGGTTGCCTCATTAGCGGTGACAATAGTGCATCAAAACAGAGCAGACTCTGCTATCTTCTTGCTAATACTAAAAGCAAAGAAGATCAGAAGTTTGCCCTTAATAAAAATAAGAGCAGTAAATACATTGAATCTCAACCAGAATTCAAAGGATTTTTAGGAAATAGCAACTAAACATTTCAGGTGGTTCCTCACACTATCATATATACCATAAATATATACACTATACTTTTTGGAGCTGGACAGTCCCGGCATTTATTAAGCTAAATAATTAATTTCATCATGTTTTGAATGACATGAGGGTGAGTGAACGATTCTTATGCTTGCAGATCTTGGATTTAGTCCATCGTCAATTGACTATTTTTGCTTTAACTGAAATATGTTTTTTCTGTGAAGAATAGGATTAGCTGAATAATAAGGCAAGCTGAATTCAAGGTATGCTTTTAGAGCTTTTATTCAATTAAAGTCTTCACATTTCTTATCCACAAAGGTATACGCTATGTTTACTTGTTTGGAAAGGCTGAAGCTATCTAATAATTCCCAATTTGCACCGGCGTGCAGAAATGGCCATAAAACAAACAATTCAATGAGAGTAAAAGCAGGATTTCAGAGCTGAGAAGTTCCACTAGTTAGGGTGACTGGCTGGTAATTTTCCCAGTCTGAATAATGTGCCATGACTGTTTATCCTGTTTCTCCACCTAAATGTATGAATCCATAAAAGAGGCCTCCAACATCCTGATTCAATTATTCAATGTGAAATGCATTTAATTTCTTGCTGAAAAAGAGGAGTTGTTTATTATATCAAGTGTGAATGATGAATAAATTGCAGATAGCTGTGGTCTTCAGTACGGCCCGTGCTTGAGCTCCAACAGCCTTGAGTGATGAAGCTAAAACCTGTTCAACATGCTAGACGTGTCTGAACAGACTGAATGCCACCTGGTCAGACGCTCTTGCTGATCTCGCAGACTTTGTTCTTCTTACAGACTTCAATTGACATGCCTTCAATTGATATATGTGTATCTGCTGTTACAGATAATTATGAAATGAATACCGACATCTCTGTTGGAGGTCAACAATCTTTTAGAAATTATTCCTACTGAAAAAAATGTGGATATGCAATAAAATAAAATATAAAATAAAATAAAAATACCTCCACACATGCAAATAGTTTGTGCTACCTCTTAAAACCTAGGAAACTGCTTATTTAGGCAGCATTTTAAGGCAACATAGCTAGAAATAAAGTTGGTCTTTTACAAACTTTAGACAATAAAAGACAAAAAACTGATTAAAGACATTACAAAACTGATTTAAAAAAACAACTAATAAACATGACACAAACAACAAAATTAGTGTAATTTTAAAACTGAAATGACAGAAAATACCAGAATTAAATCTAAATATTAATATACTCCTGTCAAAATAATAATACAATAAAATAATAGTATCTCTTATAATAAAATAACTGTATTTTATGTATCCTTCAAGCAGAATGCAATCACAAAATGCATTGCAACAGACTCATCTCGGTGAACATCTACAATGGTGGATGAAGCAAGATAATTATAAACATATTTACAGTATAAGTGATTCAACACATAACACTAATGATAAAAAGTATTAGTATTGTAGGCTTAGGCCATCTTCAAGTATTCTTGATGGATGTCAATCAAAAACTAATGTAAATGTGCCCAAAACATATCTGAATGAAGAAAAGATTTGAAGTGGTTGTTTAGGCTACTCACAAGCTTAACGGGATAGTCCGCCCAAAAAAAAAAATATATATAAAAAAAAAAATATCTGTCATAATTTACTCATCCAAATAAGTTTTTTTATTTATTTTGATAACCAAACAGTAACCAAACTACCATAGCATTGTTTTCCATACTATAGTATAGAAGTCAATGGCTACCGTCAACGGTTACCAACATTTTTCAAAATATCTTGTAATATTTTGTGCTCAACAAAAGAAGGAAACTGATACAGGTTTGGAACAACATTAGGGTCAGTAAATAATGACAAAACATACATTTTTAGGTGAACTATCACTTTAAGGCCTGTTCACACTAAAGGTGTGGTCACGTTTACCACTGTTCGGCAAATTTTCACGCGCAAAATCCACATCATCTTATTACATCTGTTCAGACTAAAACAAACATTCGCATGCCATCATTGCGACAACAGAGTGTTTTTTTGTTTTGTTTTTTTCCCATCGCATTGGGAATAAAGTAGAGCAAACAATAATATTCATGTTTTGGTCACATGACTAGAGCTATTACAAACAGTGCTGGGTAGATTACTTGCAAACTGTAGTCCGTTACTGATTCCAAATAATAATTTATTGCTATTGTGTGAATAATAAGTAATCATGCAATCAATAAAAAGTAACTGATTATCAGTATTACAAAATGTAATATCATCTATTGGAATCTGATTATGTAATCCAGATTACATGTAATCCGTTACTACCCAGCGCTGATTACAAACTAGAGGAGCTCACAATCTGTTTTTCAGAGACAGTAACTCAAATCGCATTCGAAAACATGTATGTGGGTGTGAACAGCTCATCTAGGCAACACACTTGTTTTATTAAGCAGATTTTACCTATATTTACAAAAGTAAAATTTATAAACCAAAGAAAGTCAGAATCAGAAGGTGACATCAGCGAGAGCGGCTCATTAAGGGTGAAGTCGCCATGCTGCTAACACACAACAGAGCTGCGCACTAATTAGCCCGCTAACGCTAGCTCCCCGGCTCATCAGAACTCCTTTGTGCCTTCAGTGACAAAATAACAAATATTTTCTTTCCCCAAACTAATGAGCTCCATTGGAAACGGAATAACAAGCTTTTCACGGGATGCCATGTGTAATAGCGTCCTTTAGACTTTCCCTTCTTCTGAATGCGAAATGAAAGTCGAGGTCTCCTAAAACTAAAACACTTGAAAGTGAAGCTCGACTATTGCGGCTGCAGAACAGATCTTATTTCCTGCATTGGCTTTTGGAGTGAAATATGAGCTGGACAGGTTGCACACATCACTCCCTGTTATTTTCTGACTGGGTTATCTATTACGGAGAGGAGAGAAACATATTATACTCTCAGCTCTCGTCATGAGTTGTCTGTATCTAAGGAGACTCTCACACACTGTAGGAGGTGCTGAACAATCCTTGAGTCAATCTGGGCCCATTGAAGCTCCTGTCCATCAGATACTAGATGTTCCTCACACACGGCTAGCATCAGGAGGTCAGGACAGCTGGACTTTCATTAAGAGCTGGAATCTCCTGTGCTCATGCGAACAAGACTGACACATCTGAGTACAGAACATTTACCAGATGCAGAAATTAACATAACTAACAACTAAAGTATTGTTTTCTGAAGAAAATATAAATGGTAGGCTGTGATATGTGAGTGTTAAAGGGGTCATGAATTGCCTTTGTTTTTTATTTTGCACAGTTCTCTGAGGTCCACTTATGTTATCAAGATTTTTACATTAAAAAAACACATCATAATTTAGAAGTAATAAGCTATTTTCTGTCCTGTTTTTAACCCCCCTCATCAGAACGCTCTGTTTGAATAGGCGTGGCGGATTGTGGACTCCGAAGTAAACGCCCACTGCTATAATTGGCTAATAGTTGTTTAAGTGTGACAGCCTAACGTTATATTCCTCAAAAATGCAAAAATAACTCAATACATATCAAACGATCTGTAACAAGAGACAAAGCGATAGTGAACACGTAATAAAAACAGTTTCTCAAGCTTGTGTGGTGCACACTGTCGTAATAAAAATCGTCTTTCAGTTTCAATCTTTTTTTCTCAAGCTTGTGTGGTGCAGCATTACTTGATCCAATATGTCAGCACAGTAAAATAAAATGTCTTTCAGTTTCAATTTTTTTGAAAATTACGAATTGTCTTGTTTGTAAATGATCGGTAAAATAAAATGAACATTAAAAATAAAGTTAAGTTCTTACTCTTTTCTGATGCGGTCTGGATCTTCAAAAGGAAGGCATTAAAAATAAAGTTAATCCACTCTTTTCTAATGTTTGGACTGTTCCCCCCCCAAAAGGAACTTTGCATGCAAACACGTCCCCCCAAAAAAAACTTGTTGTATTCAGAGCATGCACAGCGTCTTGTTGTTTCAGAGCATAGATCTTTACGGTCGCCTCGTTTGGTAAACCCTACATGCATAACCTGCACGGTCGCCTCTCTCGTAAACCCGGGGCTAAACAGGCACATTGGTGGGCTGTAGCTAAACAGGCGTTGAGTGCTGGCAGAGTAGAATCTGATCGTTGAGTACAGTGGCAGAGCCCTCCACTAATATTGGCACCCTAGCCCACTGTAAATATGACCAAAGGCGGCTGTGCCCTCCACTAAATCTGGCACCCTTGGTAAATATGACCAAAGGCGGTTTATCCTTTTTATCTTTCATTCAAAAAATTCACAAAATTCCAACCTATCATTGTGAAAATAAAACAAAATCTGCATTGGGGGTTTATCCTTTTTATCTTTCATTCAAAAAATTCACAAATTTCCAACCTATCTCATTGTGAAGAAATAAATGCTTTCACTATTTCATGTTGGCCACAATTATTGGCACCCAATTATTGCAATGTCCTTTTCCCAGGGTAACAGCTCTGAGTTCTCTCCTATAATGCCTGAAGAGTTTGGAGAACACCTGATAAGAGATCAGAGACCATTTTCTTCATACAGAATCTCTCCAGATCCTTCAGATTCACAGCTCCATGACGGTGCTTCTTCTCTTCAGTTCACCTCACTCATTTTCTGTAGGTTCAGGTCAGAGGACAGAGACAGCAATGGTAAAAGATTCATTTTGTACTCAGTGACCCATTTTTGTGTTTATTTTCATGTTTGTTTTGGATTGTTGTCCTGGTGGAAGATCCAAACACGGCCCATTATAAGATTTCTAACAGAGGCAGTCAGGTTTTGATTTTTTATCTGTTGGTATTTGATAGAATCCATGATGCCATGCATCTGAACAAGATGTTCAGGACCTCTGGCAGAAAAACACATGGGTACCCCTGTTTGTACTAAACTCATCTGGTGGGTTTGCTGCCAAAAAGCTCAGTATATTTTGGACATGGGGAACTTTTTTATCCCTGTTTGTACTAAACTCATCTGGTGGGTTTGCTGCCAAAAAGCTCTTTTTTCATTTGAAGTTTCATCTGACAATAGAAGCCAGAGCCATTTGAAGTTCCAGTCGTGTTGACTGGAGTTTGTTTTTGGATGACTGAATTTGCTGGAGTTTGTTTTAGGATGAGTGAGGACAATTTTTCTTGAAACCCTCCCGAACAACATGTGGTGATATAGGGGATGTTTGATTTTTTTTTTTTAGGTTTCTGACCCCAAGACTCAACTAATCTCTGCAATTCTCCAGCTGTGATCCTTGGAGAGTCTTTGGTCCACTCAAACACTCCTCCTCACCGTGCATTAGGACGATATAGACACACGTCCTCTTTCAGGCAGATTTTTAACATCTTTAGTTGATTGGAACCTCTTAATTATTACCCTGATGGTGGAAATGGGGATTTTCAATGTTTTAACTCTTTTCTTACAGCCACTTTCTATTTTGTGATGCTCAACAATCTTGTTCTTCACATCAGAAATATATTTTTTGTTTTTTCTCATTGTGATGGATGATTAAGGGAGGGATTTGATTTGGCCTTTGTGTTCCTCATATTTATAATCCTGTGGAACAGAAAGTCATGGCTGGAAAATGTCATGCTCCTAGTCACCCTGGTGTGCTAAAAAATGTAAATATGAATGGGAATATACTTCAGAGATATTTTACTCATAAGAATTTCTAGGGGTGCCAATAATTGTGGCCAACATTCATTGGCGAAAAACATTTATTTCATCATGAGATTTTCTCCCCACTTTCAATTGTTTTACTTCAATGATAGGTTAGAATTTTGTGAATTTATTGAGTGAAAGATCAAAAGGATAAACAATGCAGATTTATTTTCACAGCTGCCTTTGCTCATATTTATCAAGGGTGCCAATATTAGTGGAGGGCACTGTATAATGACTGGATCACTCATTGCGTTCTAAACTGCCGACAGGCATTGAAGCCTCCGGAAGAGTTCGAGCCGCCATCTTACTATTCCCTACCAGCATAGAGCACCATTGAGTCACAGCTAAAACACTGACCTAAAATCACCCGATTTGAGGTGAATCAGTCACACGGGATTAGTTTTGATGTTAGGTGTATGTAAATTCATTTTTACTTCAGATGTTATCGGCAATGTTTATGGTCTTTTGGGCAGGATAAGTGATATATTTAAATCATTTAGGTGGGTGTCTGCTGTGCACTGCCGACACAGGTAACATAATGTTAACTGATCCAACACAAAATATAGCCAATTTCTTTATGTATGTAATTATTCAGGAATTATTAAACATGAACGTATTAGTATCAGAAAATGATTTGAATATACAATAAACAATACAATAGCCTCTGTTACTTTATTGCTCTATGTTGTACTGAAATGAAAAGCTTAACTTACCATTCATCATCTTGGAAATAAAGGTTCATGTCTTTAAGTCCGTATACTGTATGAAGTCAGTTATTTCCCTGAATAAATTATGATGTGTATATTTTTAATGTCCTGGTTGAGAAGTATCTATTTCAGACTCTCCAAGATTGTGCAAATGTTTACTAGCATTACCATTTCCATGTAAAATGTATATGCAAAATCAATAATGAATTTAACCACCGTTTAAATTATTACCTGCTTCAAAACGAATGCTGTTAACAAAATCATTGTTGAAACATTTTCAGTAAGCCTACTGTACGAATAAAAACACTTTAACAAAATTATATAAACAATGAATAACTACAAGGCGAATGACTGTTATACAAAGCATAAATCTTCAGATTTCAGAATGAGCACTTTGTCATTTGTTATATATATATGTTGAAGTTGTGTCCGTCTGATGTTTATCATGTTCATCTGATGTTCGCTACTGTAATGAACGTAACGTTTTAATAAGCAGGGGACATTCCCGACATTAAAATAATAACGTTAACTGTTTACGCCTAGGGTGTTTGCATTGTAAGAATGTACAGGGATACTTCAGATTTTAAAACGCTGACTTGTTAGGTGATGTTTTCTCATTAAATTCATACGATTTCCTATTAATTCAATGGAATGTATTGGAATAGTGGGGAATACCAATATGGCGGTATGGCATCTTCACTTTAATGACGTCATGAGCAATCCAGTTCTCTATTATAGATCAGTGGTTTAGCCACACTATTACATCATAGAGTAGAACATTCCACAAGCTGTCGTTTTGGCAGACTGCCTTCAATATAAGCTATTGGTCTCAAACTCAATTCCTGGAGGGCCACAGCTCTGCAGAATTTAGCTTCAACTCTAATCAAACACACCTGATCCAGCTAATAAAGCTCTTCAGGATCACTAGAAACTTCCAAGCAGGTGTGATTTGGAGCTGGTTGGAGCTGAACTCTGCAGAGCTGTGGTCCTCCAGGAATTGAGTTTGAGACACTAAGCTGTTTTTAGACTAATGAGAAAGTTTTGAGTTCTGAAACTTACAGTATGTTTTTATAGTACAATGACCTCTTGTATGTCAAAAGATCAAGGGAAATTTGATTTCTCAGTTCATGACCCCTTTAAGGATTTTTTTTTAAGCTATTGCTTTGCTATTGCGTTCTGAGTGGCTTTCAACCCTTTGCTATGTGGTTTAAAGGGTATTTATTTCTCTTTCTTTTTCTTTCTTTCTTTCTTTTTTTCTTTCTTTCTTTCTTTCCTTTTATCTTTTCAGTTGCTAAGGTGTTCTTTTAGCCTGTTGCTATGTGGTTGCCAGGGAAGTACTAAGATGTTACGTGTTAGTTTGTTTTACCTTTTGCTGTGCAGTTGCTAAGGTTTCTAAGTGGCTTTTAACTCGTTGCTACGTGGTTGCCAGGGTATTACTATGCTGTTGTTAAGACCTTTTAAGTGGCTTTTATCCTGTTGCAATGTGGTTGCCAGGTTACTGCTATGCTGTTGCTAAGATATTCCAAGTGATTTTTACCCTGTTGCTATGCTAGGGTTTTCTGAGTGTTTTCAGTAGCTGCTTTTGTGGCTGCTAAGGTGTTGCTATATGTTTTCTGAGTGGTTTGACTGTTTGGTATTCTATGTGTTGCCATGCCACAGTTCGTTGTGGTTGCCAGGGTGCTGTTATGTAGATGCTAAAGTATTCTGAGTAGTTTTTAACCCATTACTAATTGGCTGCTAAGGTGTGCTCAGCGACTTTTAACCTGTTACACTTGCTATGGTTTTCGGAGTGTTTTTAGCATGTTGATGTGTGGTTGTTAGGGTACTGCTATGTGTCTGCTGGGGGTGTTGTTACGAAGTTGCTAGGACGTTATAATGCAGTTGCTAGGGTTTTCTGAGTGTGATTTCTTTTAGAATGTTGGTGGTTGCTATGCAGTTACTAAGTTTTCAGAGTAGCCCATTGCTATGTAAGTGGTTGTGAGGATGTTTTAAAGGGATCCCCGGGTATTAAGACATGTATAGCTTAATATAATGGAAATTATGTCTCTTATTTAAATATGTAGTAGAAAACCCGAAAATGTATGTTATTTTAAAAAATCTACATCGTTTTTGGACTATGGGGGGCGCCATTATTTTATGTGCACAGTACATTCTGCATCGATGACGTCAAATGGTTGCACTATGTGAGCTACTGGCACTTTTTACCGCAACACAACTCAAAATACACAACTCAGAAAATAAAATACTGATATGATACCACATTGTGTGGCTTTTGGTTGTAATTTTCAGTCGATGGGCAACAAGAGAAGCAATGTAAGACTTCACTGCTTTCCTAGCGATAAGAGGAGGAGAAAAGAATGGGAAGATGCCTGTGGACGAATAAAACTTCCTAAAGACCCGCTTCTTTTTTCTCTCCAGTTTAGCCCTGGTGGCTTTGAGTCTTTTAGTAGACCACAGCTACTGAAAGAGCTTACAAACGGCTGAGACAAGAAACGCTAGATGCCATCTGTTAGGATGTAAACATGCCGACGCTAATCATGATGCGCGGCCGCTAGAGGAGTTTCTCAGCGTGGATTTCCCTCGATATCCGGGGCGTTTACACTCCTTGTGAGGAAAAATCGATGGTACAGCATTTGGTTTAAGCCTATGCTTATATCCATCGCCACCTGTAAGCTCTTTCAGTAGCTGTGGTCATCATATCAGTATTTTATTTTCTGAGTTGTGTTGTGGTAAAAATAGCAACAGGTAGCGCTAGTAGCTCACTGAGTGCAACCATTTTACGTCATCAGAATAATGGCGCCCCCCATAGTCCAAAATATGTATAAAACGATGTGATTTTTTAAAATAACAAATCTTTAATGGGTTATCTACTACATATTTCAGTAAGAGACATCATTTACGTTATATTAAGCCATACAAGTCTTAATACCCAGGGATCCCTTTAAATGGTTGGTTGACTGTTGTTACGGTGTTGCTACCCTGTGAAAAAAAAATAAAAGATCTTCTGCTCCCTCTTTCAATGCAAGTCATGGGATTGTTTTGCCTGTTTTATAGTCTACCCTGCAACCTTAGCAAGCATCAATAATGAATACAAATAAACGTGCTGTCTGTCTGCGCCTCAAATCTGCCGTAACCTGATTTTTATCCAGACGTCCTGAGAAAACAACTTTTCTAGCCTTAACTGTTCTGACTGTGGCTTGTAAACAGACCTAATGAAAATAGTTTGTTCCCAACTTAATCTGAGGCTTCATACCCATGATGCAAAGCTTAGGAGAAATGCCAATCCTCATCTCTAGGGCTTTTGTTGTGCAGTTCTTTTTATTTTTCTACGCTGCATGGCATAGTTTTATCAAAACATTGAATTATAAATACAATCAGGCCACAATATTTTCAGGAAAAAGCTATTTGGAATACATCAGGGCCAAAAGCATTTGAAGGAAGCATTACAATGAGGATTCATTGATGAATTATGCCTGGACTAACACTGTAGCTCCATAATATAGTTCTTTCAAAATACTAGAGATTAAATAAAGAGATATTTTGAGTATATACTTAAATGTAGCTTTCAATTTACATTTTTCGCTATCTACACCAGTTACCTTGCCCTTCCTTTTTACATGACACAGGATTATTAGTATTTGACAAAAATAATAAAAAATGTACTTATAGCTAAATAAATAAATAATAAATAAATAAACAAATGAATAAATAAATACACCATTTCATCCTATATTATTAATATTTTAATAACATAATATTAACTATATTATTATATTATGCTATTAATCTTTTAATATTATATTATTCCCAAACACATAAATAAACTGAATGCTATAATCAGTTGTTTCTATTAAGAATAACACAATATTACACATTACTTTGAAAGTAACTTCCCCAAAATGGACTCCATTTTTTTTCCATCAACATACATTTATGTAACTTGTCTAAACTGTTTCTTGTAGTTTCTGAAGGCTCTGATAATTGTGTAAATGAGACATTAGAAGTATTTTTTATTCCCACTCATGTGCCTCGTGAAGCACATTGCTAATGAAGCGTTCAATGTCAAGCGGAATTTCTTCAGCCATTCGTTTCCCATGTTCTGTCGGCTCCTCCCGGCCCCTGTGAAGGGAAGCACTGAGAGCCAAACTTCTGCTCAGCCGTATCCTCCTCTCACACTCACTACTGTAATCTGCTCTCAGCTCCAATTCAGACTCAACATCTTCACTGAAAGGCACCTTGGAGAGACGCCATGTTTAGTTGGGCGTATGGCACATCAATGAACGAATGTGAGCCTTATAATATGATCCAATCAACACAGATTATTAATAGAGATATGAGCCATACTGAATGTAGGTGAAACTTCAGTTAGAAGAACATCTCTTCCCCTTAGGATAATGTTTTAAAAGGAAAAGTTTTAAATTGTACATTATAATTGATTTAGAGTTATTTTTTTAAACCATTTTTTTAACCAGTACTTACCAGCATTTCTCTATATTGGGCTTTTCCCCTACCCATACCTTTTGACTCCAAAATTATATTTATAAAATTGTTTATTTTCTATAAGAAATATATTTCTAGCATACAATTTTATTATTTATCAGAATATTTTATATTTTTATTAACATTAAGAATATTCATATATTTTTAGAATATTCATTTATGTTTATATTATATAAATATAAAATTTGAATACATGTATCAGAAAATGTTAAGATCAGAAATGTTATTAACTTTAATCTACAGTAATCAAAAATCCACTTGAAGTTTGATCAAGACCATGACCAAATCTTTATTCCAGGAGATGAGATACATATTTTAATAGATTAACCATAGTTTGGGGAAATTAAAGTAGCCAAGGATGTTAGACTGAAGAATCACCAATAAAGGATGGAACTCTAGTGCTATGTTGGAGATTGCAGATATGCATTTGTAAAAGATATATATGTCACTGTGCTCAATTTAGCAGAAATATCATGGAGGCAGAGTCATGGTGACAAACATGATTCAGACTGAAGCAAAGTAGAGTGCGATTAATATCTGGATGAACTACATAACAAAACAGAACAAAACAACAGTCTCAGATGAACTGAAATACTTAAATGTTTCAGAGCTCAAACATGCTCCGAGAAACCTGCAGTCTGTCCTGGTGTTTAAGTGTTTCTCTGATAGAATAGGCCTAATATCTGTGTAAGAATGATTTAATATGCCTGGCTGCTTATTCAGACAAGCCTGACCATGGCATATTAGGGACGATGCCATCACTTTTATGAGGATAATTCATTTGTCGGGTATGAAATGGCCTGTGGATCCGAACGACGGAGGATAAGAGGCAGGGGGTTATGGTGGGTAACTAAAGTGACCCTCTTCTGAAGATTTACTTCACCAGACATTCAAAGAAGCAACTTTATGACAGAATAGAACTGAACACACTTAAACTAGCCTGCACCACATAGTGTGTACTAAACACTAGGCCTTCGAGACAAATAATTCTTTAAAAGTTTCAAACTAGCTGTTCCTTTGACAGAACAACAAATGAAATGGTTGTAGATCTGACAATTTTTCAATCTCTGATGAGATTTCATTCTCGGAAAAGTGACCATTGACACTTCTAGTTTTTATATTGAAGGAAAGGCTTTGACAGCTTCTGCAGATGGTGTTGAAAAACCAACCGTTGAGGCCAAGTACACACTACAGGAAAGAAGGTCGAAGCCCTGCATGTATTTAACACTGAGTTTCTTGTTCTCTGTCATGTTGACGGCCTTATGGTGCTCACTTTACACAACCAACCTCAGATGTGTGTCAAATACAAGGTCAATCTCGTCACCAACTGCAGCAAAGATCAGGAAATCATCACACAGACTTTGCCAACAAACAACATGGAGTACAAGCAAAGAAAAATCCATTAATTGGTTAACAGAAAGCTATATAACATGAAAAACTAACTAAACCTAACAGATGGAATGGGACATTTAATGTAATTTTACTGTAAAATACTGTTAAATAATTTCTTTGCCATCTTATAATTTACAGTGAAAAAAAAACAACAACAGTAAATTAACATTCCCAGAATTCTCTGTGACATTTTATATTTGATGGTATTTAATTGATTGTTTCTTATTTTTTTTCCTAGTAGTTATGTACATTTGGGTTTAATGTTACATCTTATGTTGTTAATTTAATGTTTATTGCACTATTTTACTGTAATAAACTTGTATGTGTGCAAATATAAATAAATTATGTGTATTATTTTGATGGTGTTTTGTTAAAAACTACATCACATTAACAATTCTTCATTTATTTTGAATCAGAAATACAGTAACAATTATTTCCAGTACAGTGAGGGAATCAGTAACAACTTTAAATGATTCACTTACTGAGTCTGATTATTGAGCAATAATTTACAAATGTGTCAAGGCTCAAAAGAACTGGTTTGGTAATCAGACATCTTGGCTCGTGTTGGGTTGGTTGTTGCCTGCAGCAAGATAATATCTGACAAAACCACATATGGACACAAAGTTCTCCCTAAAGAAACTCTAACTCTTAAATTTAACTTTATTTTGCTACATTTATGACCACTTTAGTCTCAGTCTGGAGCCATACTTTGACTTGGCCACACTTTTTGTTAACCAAGACAAGTTATTTGCAAAATCTAAATTACTTCTACACTCTTCAACATATTCTCATAATGCCTCTTTGAGGAAACAATGTTTAAAAAAACAAAATCAGTCTATAATGTCACTGAAAACAAGTGTCGCTACATCTAGCAATGTTCCAACCTCCCAGTGAGATTCAATTTAAAATGTGACTAGTGACACATCAAGCTACTCACTGCATATTGAAGGAGAGGCTTTGGCAACTTGTGTAGGTGGTTCTACACTGCAGATAGATAAACCAATAAAGAAAGCAGATATAGAGAGAGAGAGATATAACCATGTGTCTGTGCAGTGTTTTTTTGTCTCTCGTCTGCCCGATCACATATATTCACTGGCTCCTAAATGTCTGTTCAATTACTTCTGTCCTGTATCTTCATTACTGGCAAAAAAATAATTTAATTCCATGCAGTAATCACCAGTTTACATTCTATAATTATGTGCAACAAATACAATCTTACAAAATAAACACTGTGCATGACAGTACTTTATTGTATGTATGTATGTATGTATGTGTATATATTTCTTCACACTATATAAACAACGACAACAACAACAACAACAATAATAATAATAAATCAATCATTAAATCTATTTTTTTATGAGGAGAAACAATGCATTTACTTCCCAATGGTAATGCATTAATTATGTGTATTAAGAAATTAATACATATAATTACACCAAAGCTGATGAATGTAAACCAACACACTGATCCGATACCTGGGTGTGTATCTGGTTATACAGCTGTATGTACTACTAGCCCTGTATGAATTGATACAATTATGTTATGGTGTGCTTCACCATATATATATATATTTATACATATATATGGTGAAGCACACCATAACATAATTGTAGCAATTCATCAATTGTATCAAGTACATACTGGATTTAAACCACATTTGAAAGTGTCCCAATTTGAATCTCATAAGTCTGTTGTTATCACAAATGTAACAAGATTAGTTTATAGTTTAAATACAGTCTACAGGCTTAAACTCAGACCTTGAAAGCAGAATCTAAGGCTAAGACTGAAATATACTAAAACAAATGCTTCATATATGATATGTTATTTCCTTCCCTTTTTTCTTGGAACTTAAATAAGAATCAATATCTACAATTCCCCTGCATTTTGTTCACAGCACAATCAATAAAGAGCTTATCTATCTGTTGGCAATAACCGTGTTTGGTCTTTCAAGTGTAATATCAATACTACAATACAGTTCTGAATTCATCATAAGGGCTTTTGGAAACTTAAACAAACAAAGGCAATAAACTTTTTTAAAAATGAAAAATTTTACACACTTATTTAACAAACCCTGTCAAATTCGATGTCTAACACCAAATAATATGCCATAAAAATGTTGTTGGAAATACTACAAAATATTATTGTTTGATTGTAAGAACCAGTGTTGGGGTAATGCATTACAAGTAATGCGAGATACGCAATCAGATTACTTTTTCAAATAACTAGTAAAGTAATGCATTACTTTTTAATTTACAAGGAAATATCTGAGTTACTTTTTCAAACAAGTATCACCAGTTACTTAGTTTTCCCATTTATTGACTGCTCTTATATCTCCATTTCGATATGACTTTCCATAAAAGTAATGTAACTCAATTAGTTACCTTTTTAGGGAATAATGCAATATTATAATGCATTACTTTTAAAAGTAGCTTTTTTTGGTTTACTTTTAAATAACAAACTACTTTGACACTGAGTTGAGTCTTCACTTGATGTAAAATTTGAAGCCAAACCAGTTCACAATCACTGATCCAGCAGAGCTTGACTATCTGGTTAGCAGATACATGAGAAAGGTCCTCTCCATCTTTCTCCAGCACTCTAAAGGTTATCTGATGTCACGGGATGTTCTCTTATCTATCATCAGAGCATTTGTCCTTGACTTCAAATGGTTTCATTTATTTTCCATGTATGACCTCCATAGTCCACAGATCGAAGCGCTTAAGGCATTCACAGCCAAATCCACAAAAAATAAGACATCTCTTTCAAGTTGCCAATCTTCTGTGCATCTCATTTGTCTGTTTCACTCTTGAAAAACTTTTAAAGTAAATCTATAAATGCTGAATGCTTGTTTCTTAACAACACCATACCCGGCAGATTCAGAAAAAATCAATTTAGCACAGAAATCCAACACCTTTTTAGCAAAGATCACTGCGTACACCAGCCGCAGCCATTATATCTGCTCATCTTCAGATCTCTTTCTTCTTCCCACTGTAAAAGTCCACCTTTCAAAACTTCTATTGCTTTGCTCTGCAATTGTTTAATGGACTGTCTCTGCTGATTTCACAGGCTCCATTACTGCCATTAAAATAATTGCACAGCTCGAATACATTCACTTCTTTTGTTAAGGAGCGGGAGAGGGATTTGACAGATGACTGCTTCTCGCAATTATCAGCTGGAGATTAAAACTCACGTCGCTGATATCACAGGAACAATCGTGGAAATGTTCTGTAGGACCGAACCTGCCACTTCATGTTAGGTTGATATTTCATATTTTATTAATTTTTTTTTTTTTTTAAATCTGTTGGGAGTGAGAATGAGGAGGAGGTGTGAGAAATCACTGAGCTGGAGAATAAAATCAGAAAGCATGACGATTTCATTAAATTAGGTTCTTAAAGATGAAGGAACGGGAGGCGAGATGATGTACAGTCTCATTGGCCGCTCTCAAGTGGCCCTTCAGCGTGTTATCGCACATCGCATCTGACTTCAATTAAGGTTGTGAGTAGCAGACCAAAATCTAATTTAGTCTTATATCTTGCAGTATTTGAGAGAATGAATGTATTATCAGATGTGTAATCTATTATCTGATCACCGCTTGCTTCTGGACAATTAACAGGTGGTGCCAAATCTGACGTAAATAAATGACAATACTATCAAATCTATATATAATCTATCACTGGATTTGTATTTGATATGTGTAATGGTATACAGTATAACGTGATACAGTTATTTTTGCTGGAAATTCAACTAAATATTGGTGTCACTTTATATATAATGCATGGCTTTCTATTTAATGCATTGCAAAAGTATTTAATGCATTAAATATGCCTTGTAATGCACCATATAATGCATTCTATGATCTTATGACTAATTGTAACCCACAGTAATAATACTTCATAATACTTATATATTACTTGTTACACCTTTAGAAAGTATAATGTATTAAAACACAAATATATATATATACTAATATTTTTATTACATTTTTTGGCTTCACCTGATGGAAAATCTGAAGCCGTGTTTTTTTTTTTTTGTCAGAATTTTTATTCTTCATAAAATATTATGACTACATAAAGTCCAGCATAACACGGGTGATCATGCAAACCAAACAGTCTTTCCAAACCTTTAAGTTATATTAATCAATTACAGGGGGAGAGTCTTCATCTTATAAAAAACATTATAAAGGATTTCCAAATCCTATAAAAATTCAGAAATGACCCCTTCATTAAATATTGAATTTTCTTTCACTTATAAAATGATATCAGATATCCCCATTGAAGCTTTAGGCAGGGTGGATTTCCAAGCTTTGGGCAGATTAAAATCCAACCACTAAAAGTTTGGAACATTTGACACTTATGTCAATTTCTGTCAACATAGTGATAAATACTTTACAAATACAAGGGACTGCATGTGATTTGATTTGATTTACTTGATGTACAACTTGAATTACAAACAAAAGTCTCAAATCAGTAACACATTATTAATAACTGACAGTGTAAAGCAGATTTAAAGTCGTTCTGCATCTGTGAATGTAGAGGACATGCATTGAGACCCATGCTAAACGATAGTTAGGAATCATTTGCAAACCATTAACGTTCAATTCATCATGTTTAAGTAGTTACCCACATGATGAATTGTTCAGCATATGTGTCCTGTAAATGTTCATAAATATCGTTGAACAAACAATATTCATTTATACTTAATGACTGATTGCAGTTTATGAATCTCAGTTTGAGTTCCTCAAAGAACTGTGCCATGTAATACACTTTGCACAAGTGGCATTTTGATAAATATTTATACAAAATCCATCAAGCAAAAGTTCAATTTAAGAGATTAAAATACCCAGGAGCATTATAAAGAAAAATGAAACAAATCCAATTCACCGAGAAATTAATAATCTTGTCTGCATTATTCAACCAACATATATAAAAAGCAGAGGCGACTACTGTATGATCCATGAGTGAATAATTGAAAGCTGGCTGGGCTTATTGGTTGAGTTATAAATCAGATTTTATAATGCTCTCTAGGCCACGGGCAGTGCTGAGTAAGGCTTTTACAGAGAGACTTATTGGCTGTGAGCGAGGGCAGTTTTCAGGTGTTGATATTGGACGTGACAGTCATACGGCGCTCTGCCTCGTACACGTCTGGCTAACAGAAAGATGGGCCAAGAGCTCGAGTCTAGCGTCACTGCCATCGTTAGCACATTTTTCCACTCATATATCCTCTGACAACCCTGTCAAAGGATCTTAAAGATCCCTCACTAGGCCTTATTAAAAAGTCATAAAGAGTTGAGTCTGGTGGATTTGAAATAAATTAATAAAACTAGACTTTTACACTTTCTGAAATACGACTGAGCAGCCCATAGAAAACGCACTACCGTGTGTACGTCAACAGAAGTTTTTTCACATTTTTTTTACTGTATATATATATATATATATATATATATATATATATATATATATAATTCTCAATTACAAATATCTAAACATTGTTAAATCAATTTACTTGAGAAACAAAATTACTTAAGATATTATGTTTTGTTTTCTAAAAAAAAAAGTATCAAAATTGAGTGACTTTATGCTTAAAACGAGAAAATTTAATTTTCTCTTTTTTTTTCTTTTAAAATTTATTTATTTAGAAAAATAAAATTAATTAGGGAAAATATATTTATTTTTCTAACCCTACTGTCAGACATGTTTTTCTTGTTTAAAGCATAAAGTCACTTGATTTTGTTACATTAATATAATTAGATGCATTAAAAAAGACAAAAATACTAAGGAAGAAAATAATTTATTGAAGTGCACTTACTTTAGTCTGAGTAATAATACTAGTGAAGTTTATCTTAGTAAACACTACTAAAATCTATTAACTCAAGTGAAGATCTCTAAGTGCATTTTTCAGTGTGTAATACAAAGGTGAATTCAGACTTTGAATGGACTTAATTTGGATGCCTTTCTATGTTTTTTCAACTGAAAAGGTTAACATTCATTATTCATAACAAATGATATAGGTCAATGAAACATAAATGGCAGAGCAGGACAAGACGGGTCTTTTTTGGACGCAACAGTCACATTAGGAAACGTCTGGCGAATTCAGTCAAAAGCATCTGGACTTGGTTTATCCGTTCGAATAAACCATGTCCAGATGCTTTTCAATCAATTCACAAAGACGCCTACAATGACCTGGGTGAAGGAAAACCTGTGCACACATATATTAAAGAGAAAAGAGATGCTTTTTCCTCTATGAAAGAATAACAGCAATGTTCTCACCCAGGACTGAAACTGCTCTATCTGAAGCTTCATTCACTGCCTGTCAGACTATTATTTGGGCATTTAATGCAAAGCTATGAGCAGATAAGGCCATAATGTGTCTGTGGAGATGTTGGATTGTATTCTAGACTCATATAAATGAGATATAATGAGTAGCTGAGGATAACTGTTCTTCAGGGAGTTTAGCAGCTGTGTCTAAACTAGATTTGGTCATTAGTTCTCAACTGTATAACTATAAACCACTTTTAGCCCTGTGGACTTTTAGAAAATAAATTGCCTTAATGCATAAAACATAATTTCACTCTCACTTTAGTTTATTTGTCCAGTAAAAAGTCTCCATATGAGTCAATTACAACCCATAAAAAATAAATTAAGTTAAAAACATCTAGTTTAAAATATAGTTAAAACATGTACAAAGTTTTTAGAAATGTACTCTTTATATTAGGGTTTTATATATTTTAAATTAAATTAAATTAAATTCAGCAAGGATGCACTAAATTGATCAAAAATGACAGTAAAGGTATTTATTTATTACAAAATATTTATTTTTAAATAAAAGCTGTTCTTCAAAAGCTGTTTTACACGTTAAGCAGCGCAGCTATTTTCAACTAACAATAATAATCAGAAATGTTTCTTGAGCAGCAAATCATCATATTAGAATAATTTATGAAGGATCATGTGACACTGAAGAGTAATGATGCTGAAAATTCAGCTTTGATCACAGAAATAAATTACATTTTACAATATATTACAATAGCAACAAATGATTTTAAATTGTAATAATGTTTAATAAAATTACTGTTTTTACTGTATTTTTGAGCAGAAGACATTTTCAAAAACATTAATACAATTTCACTGGCCCTAAAGTTTTAAACAGTAGTGTGCAGTATATCATTTTCATCATTTAACGATTCTAAAAATGTCATTTAAAATGTCATTAAGTAAAAAATATTTTGATTTCATATTGAATGCATGTAAACGTACACATCTGAATCATTATTTATGGAAATAACACCATAACTGAATGATGCAATTTGTGTAAAAGTGTATATAATTCTCTAACAAACTACATTATTAATAGTTAACATTTGTTTCACTTTTTGTTTACATTATTATCAGTGAGGGGCTGGGACAAACTTATAACAATAAAATCTTTCGAAATCTTTTCAAACAAGAATAAAATTCTTGACGGTAAAAAAAAAAAAAAAAAAAATGACAGAATTTTAATTTAAGTGATCTATCCCTTTAAAATGGAGCAAAAATAAAAGATAAATGATGTTAGAAAGTAGGGAGAAACAAAAAAACATCCAGAAGCTGAAATAATATGTTTTGGTATGACATTAAACATACAAAGGTGTAGTTCAGTGCCGAGGTGTTAATCAGAACAAACTCATTACCCATTACTCATTAGGTAGTCATTACCTGAGCTTTTCCTTCTTCTCACACCATTTTCCTGCTACACAGAAGAGTTTTTTTTGCAGAACTCTTAAAAGCCTAAATCCAGACTCTCCAACACTACTGCGCTTCATATTTCTAGCACAGCATAAGGTTGTCAAACTGCACATTAAATGAATGGTCCTGTGTATGAGGTCTCAGACCGTGTTAACAAAGTCCTTTTACATATTCACTAATGGCAGAAGCATCTCATTATCTCTCTTCCCTTTTAAATTCGCATTTCGCTAATTGTAACAGTGCGGCAAATGCGAGCCGAATGAAGCGAATGAATCATTTACATGATGGATGCTCTCGCTGCTGATGCACGCTGGGTAAAACAACAGCCGGGCACGTCAGTGATGTAATCAATCCAGCAGAGCGCCGGTGATTATTTCATCATCAAATAATGAACATTGTGGGCATTAAGCGTACGTTACAATCCATGGAGTTGCAAGAGAAGATGGCAGAGAATCTGTTTCATTAAGCCGTTCCATGGAAAGCGACGATGGCTGAGTCAGTTCCAGGCAGAGCATGCTGGGAAAAGCTCGGCGCTATGCTGTGCATTGCAATAGGTCAGAGATTCACTGGTTTACTGGCGACAGGTGTCAGATTTGTGGCCCGACACTAAAGCTGGCATTGACAGACTATGAGAATCATCTGAGTGTGTAGCGGTCACTCGGCTGAGGCCATAACAAGATTGGAGATGAAATCAGGCTCTGCGCCGCGTCCCGTGGCGGACCCTCGGCTGCGGCTCTGAGAAGGGCGTCCGGGGTCTAGAGCGCAGCAGAAGGTGTCAATCACTCTCTGCTATCATTGCTTCTACAGGCGTGCAGCGATGCTTCACCACGAGCGGCTCTTTGACAGTGAGCGTGTGTGGCACGATGAGAATATAAATGCAGTGTACTTATATTCAGACTGATGACTACATATTCCAGTTATCACAATTTTCAGCTGTCCGTCCAGGATTAATATTTTTATATTAAGATTTATAACAATATATGGATAGTTAAGCCAGTGATTATTTATGTATTTGGATTTCATAAACAAAAGTCAAACTATCTGTTTGTCTGTCAATCTATTATATTTATGTCTATCTACCCATCTATCTATCTATCAAGGGGTGGCACTATTATTCGTACCGAATCACGGTTGGACATCTCGGTTGTCTAGGCCTTACGACTACAGGCAATCACCCCCATCCAGAAGGGGGCGCCCGCTATGCAACGCTAACCGCCAGCAGAAGAAGAACAGCGAATCTATCATTTAAAATATATGAAATGGGGATAAATATTAGGGATTCAAGTGGCTTTATTACGGTGAAACAAGACATGTAGAGATTCGTATTATATATGTTGCCAGATAAATAGGAAGTTCTTGTGGGTTCCGTCACGGTATGGACAAAGGAAAATATAGATATCAAATTCTGTATAGTAAAGGTTCAATAATTAAAAAAGGGATTAATACAAATTGCAATTGTTTTGGGATAATGAATGAGACATCTACATTCAGCCAATGGTTAGAGGAAGGAACAAGAGGGAGAAGAAAGGAAGATTGTGACAAGATTAAGGTTGGGAATACAGAATTCAACATTGCAATAGGGAAACATCACCCTGTGTGATTGGTGTGGAGTCAAAGAAACTGTAGAAATCTTATTCAGTGTAATGGATATATGGAGGAAAGAAGTAAGAAGGGGGCGCCAAGTAACATTAAAAGAGATTTTGCAGTACTGCAACGCTGTTTGATAACCGCCAGCAGAAGAAGAACAGCGAATGTCGTGAGTTGTGCATTTGAAACCATGTGCTGATTCTGAATGCGTCTCTCACATAGACTGACAAACGAGTACACTTTAAAGGTTTGCGCACTCAACTGTTTGCGAAATTGAGCTGTGCTCGTGTATCCTACCTCTCTCATTCGGCACAAATCCAAATATTCCATAATATTTTCATATTTGCGATGTAACGTATCTGAATGCTAAACTATTATTTATTATGTAAATTATAGGCTTTGTACTTCAGTCGCGTTCCAGCGGTGACACAGAGGCGGATGCGCTGATGTTAGGTTCACTGTATTCTATTTTGATAAAGTACCAACTGTTCTGTCAAGTTAGCAATGCTGGAACTGATGTGTTTTGTGTGTGTGTGTGTGTGTGTGTGTGTGACGCAATCACTTCAACTGTTTCCTTATACCAGCAGAATCAACTTTAAACACTTATTGTCTTATTAATAATCACTGTATAAAGGTCTGCTTTTATTTGTGTACACTGGCAATGCAAACAAAACAGATTTGATATGTATATAACATGTAATAATATTTAGTATTTTCACATCTAGATGGGAAAAAAATTGTAATTTGCACTATTGTCTGTTCAAAATAAATGAAAAGAAACCGAGCATAGTAGATTTATTTTTCATGTTGTACCGAAATCGTATCGAACCGTGACCCCCGAACCGAGGTACGTACCGAACCGTGACATCTGTGCACTGTGCCACCCCTACTGTCTATCTATCTATCTCTATCTATCTATCTATCTATCTGTCTATCTGTCTATCTATCTGTCTGTCTATCTATCTGTCTGTCTGTCTGTCTGTCTGTCTGTCAACCGGTTGTCTGTCTGTTTATCTATCTGACTACTGTCTGTTTATCTATCTATATATCTATCTGTCTGTCTGTCTGTCTGTCTGTCTGTCTGTCAACCGGTTGTCTGTCTGTTTATCTATCTGACTACTGTCTGTTTATCTATCTATATATCTATCTATCTGTCAACCGTCTGCCTGTCTGTCTGTCTATCTATCTATCTATCTATCTATCTGTCAACCGGTTGTCTATCTATCTATCTATCTATCTATCTGTCTGTCAACCGGTTGTCTGTCTGTCTGTCTGTCTGTCTATCTATCTGTCAACCGGTTGTCTATCTATCTATCTATCTATCTATCTATCTATCCTGAATAAGCTTCTTCAGTATGTGTAGTTCAGCCACACCCCTGAGTTTACATTCACAGCAGCGTTTTAAGAAGAGCACACAACAGTAATCACCCAGAAAGTAATATTGCTCATGAATAATTCATCAGCCTGATGAGTCACGCCTGCATTTCCCATTATCAAGGAAAAATATTTAAAGCATTTTTGCAGCATTGAGTAAAGAGCCATCAGAGAGCTTAATCCGCAAGCAATTTGCCTAAAACACCTCGACAGTTTTACTTGAGGCCACGAGTCATTTTAACACCCATTCTCGAACCACATTGCACAGCTGACATGCAACGCTGAACCAAAGACAACGCCACAAGTTACTGAGCAGAGGGCAGTAAAAAAGGAAGGGAGCATCTTTCCCTGCCTCCTTTTTATTGTTCTCCATGGAAACAAGACAAGTGGCAACACCTCCCATATGTGGGGAAAAGGGGTCATTGCTGATTTTCCCCCACTTCTCCTCTATGATTGCAATATCAGATGCATTCTCTTACCGTGCCATCCCATTGAATAGGGGAAGGAGACCTCAAAGAGGTTGTCATATTTCGTCAGGAGTCTTTTCATTATGGATGCCAGACCTGCGGGAAAGGAAAGAGAGTGAACAATAAAAAAAGGTTCAACTGGGAAGAACTGACTTCAATTTTCCACCAATATTGCTTGGGTTTTATCCAGCCTGGTTTCATTACAGACGCCATGCACTTCACCCGAGCGCCTTTCATGGCCAGGAGGTGCATTCATTTTGTTTTTCAGCCAAACAAAACTAGACTCACACACAGAGCCACCAAAACTAAGATGGATGGTTTGCGTCTCCCTTGCTAAATGAAATGACAACATGTATCGTTTCAGAAAGAAGCGACCTTTTGACTGCTCCAGTCAGTAAATTGCATTTGTCCTTCAAGAGTGATTCATGATTTCAAGACATGCTGGTGAATGCAAGCTTGTTTTTTCCCAGGAAAACAACAGCTGCCTTGGCAATTTAAAAAATAATGACAGTAAAATCAGGGCTCAGATTGAATAAACTTTGATATTGGAACAGCTGAGCCAAAAACAGCATCACGCTTCTTGGTCCAACAAGTTAAAAGAAAGTTTGGCAATATTTATTCCAAGATTTTGCTTTTGGGTAGTTGCACCTTTATGGCATGATGTGGCTAAGTAGGTACAGATCTCTGCTTGCAACCCAGAGGATACAGGTTTAAACCTTCAAAAACCTCTGATCGTTTTGGTTCTTTTCGGTTGTGAACAGTGACCAGCAATGTGGAAAACACAGATGGATTTGCAGAATCCAGATGAAAAATATAATAAAAATTACAAAAATGGAATTTATAGTATAACTCCGAACGTCACAGAATTTGGCAAATTTTGGATAATAAATATAAAAGTTGGGCTGTACACTTAACCAAATTGCAATATGGTGATTTTGTCATGCTAGTGTCTGTGAATGTTAAAGCACAAAATTGTTAAATTTTCATTTTATTACATTTTAAAATATTAATTAAATTGTTTTATGCTTTCATTTAATAGGCACTGTTTTGATCATAGGTTTGTATTGAATTAATTTCTGAGAAGATAAAATATTTCATTAGGCTTTATTTTTGTGAAAATTTAAATAAATATTTAAATGGTTAAATTAAATTGAACAGATTTTTATTATTAAAGAGGAAAATGTGTATAAATAAAATGGGGGGGGGGGATTTCATAGTGCTTTAAAATTGTAATTATTAAATAAATGTAATTTAATTTTTAATTGTTTTACATTTAAATAAATTGTTGTTACATTGTAAAAGTTTCATTATTTCAATTAAGTAGACATGCTTTTCGATTACTAACATTAATTTAACCATTAAATAAAAAAAATAAAAATAAAACTAGATTAAAAAATAGATTAGAAAATAGAAAAAAGACTCTCCATTCACAATATGGGGTGAATTCACTACATATAGCTCCACTTTTACAAACTTTTTTTTTTTAGCACAAAATAAATAAATAAACCACCTGCGATTTCTAGCAATTGTGGCAGCAGTTATTTAGTGTTACAACCAAGCATATCCAAAGATGCAATGTAATCAAGTGCACATTCAACATGTTTAAGAGCCAATACAGGTCAGAGTGGATAAGTGATGCTGTACAGTCCTAGTAAAGTATGGCAGATTGCAGTAATCTGCTGCATCACTGCATGTAATGCCCAAAATTGTTGCAAGCACAAAGCCAAATGTATTCAGACCACCTCCTGAGTTCATTTGCAAAGTACACATGTAAGTCTAATTCTTGTGAACAACTTTCTGGAAACAAATCAAGTGTAAAAATGCCCTTTCTTAGTTCGGATAAGAAATGATGTGCTAACTAAGCAATAATGAGTTGCATGCATTCAAATGAAGCCTTTTGGTCTGAAAAGAGTTGGCCTAAAAACTGCTGAGAGCTCCGGCACTTACTCAGGGAAATGTTTGGTTTGTCAGCCGATAAAATAGATTACATGCTAGGCTGGAAGTCTGTGATCCTCAGGCAGTCTCCTCGACTGGAACAATGGGAGAGTGTCACAGCTCACAGACAATTCAAAACAATTTCCCAATCTCCATGTTAAACAAGAGCTGATGAGGCCTATTTTCATCTACATTATACATTAGACTGTTCATCTGCATGATTGATGCATTTTTATGTGCATATATCAGAAAAAGTGAGCAAATGGTCTCAGTGCAAATGATGAAATACATAGGATTTGAAATGAAGGATTTTCAGCAGGGATTGGGTGAGTTATCAAATGTAGGTCTACTGACGTCATGGAAAGTCTGTTAAACACATAGTCGGTATAGTTTGAACCCCACAAAGGGAATTATCACTACTGTGGCACTGATGAAGATACTTGCTGTCTCCATTGTGAAAAAGTTCACTTTAGTATACAAATAAAAAGAGTACATATTACTAAAACAATACACTTTAAAATAATAGACTTCTGAGAACATGTGAGCTGAATTTATAAATTTGTGACAGAAAAATGCATAAAAAAAAACAAAAAAACAGGAGTTTAAGTGTCATCCGGTGGATATTTTTGGAATAATGCCTAAACAAATTCTCAAATTTTGTGATATCAACTTCAAGTTTGGAACATAAAATAACAGACTTCTGAGAACATGTGAGATGAAAGTAATGTTTTTGGACACTTAGGGCCAGTTTTACTAAACAGGGCAAATTAGCGCAAGAGCGCAATTCCAAAACCGCGTCGTTGGGCGTGGAAATTTCTGCAGGTGATTTACTAACAACGCAAATTAAAGAACACAGACGCAACATCTCATTTACATATCAGCCAACGCAATATACCAAGTAGAGAGCAAATTAACATAGTCGCAAATAAAGAATAAAGAAGCCACAGTATGATGAAAAGAATCCAAAAAGGCCAAAAAATGAAGGGTTGCAAGAAGTTTTGATAGACCAACTAGGAGTAACACAAGACCTGGTGTTGCGTTACTCCTAGCTGAGGGTTCCAAGTCGTCTTTTATTTCCTGAAGCAAATTAAAATAACGTGGCTTGGCAAACGATATGTTCGGATAATGTGTTCTTCTGGCATTCCAAATAAATTAATACGTGTGGAAAAATCCTTTCCCTTCTACCACACGCTCTCTGTTCTCTGTGGTGCCTCCTCTAGCAACAATAACTGCAGCCATTTCAAGCACAAAATAGTTAAAGACATGCTTTTTTGGGCGATAAATAATGGCGCAAATACCAGTAATTTGACGAGCGCAAACGTTAGTAAATCTCGTTGCGTGATTCATTTGAATACGCTCCTCCTATAAATTTTACGTCTGAAAGGGAAACTCCTACAAATGCTAATTCCTCACTGCTCGTCTTTAGTAAATCCTGACAGTACTACTTTAACACCAAAAGACGGTTTGCGCTGGCGTAAGGTGTTGGTAAAACTGGCCCGTGATTGCATGTTAAGTACAATTAAATGAAAATGTTTGACCCACTTAAGTAGGAATGAATACATATTTTATGTAATTTTATAATTATATTGTCTTTGAAATATGGTTAATGTTTACTGTTGAATGTATGGTAAATTAAAATATATCAATGTCAGAGTACACTTAAGTGGTATTTTATTTCTTTAACATTGTAGTATCTGCAAGTTCAGTTTATTAAACTATACTTTAACCTGTTAACTGTCATTCTTCATTTATTGCCTTTTATTCCCTATCACATATTTTAGTAATCATACTAAATTAGATATCATTTGAAAGCTTAAACACTCAAAATTCATCCTATGAAAACGATTTTGAAATCAGATATTGCGTTACCATGGAAACGGTACCTTAAATCCTTTCAGTGGGTTCCTCCCCCTAGTGGGTCGTGTCAAGTGTCATATTACAAAATTCACTACAATATTTTACAATCAAAACTTATTCTAATCTTGACAAAACACACAATGTTGAAAAGGTCTGAGTATCAATTTTCCATATTCGGTTCCAACAACTGCTGCTGGTTGTTTTTATGTCAGTCAGATTGACCAGAATGCACTGCAAAGTGGATCAGGTTTTTCACTAATCCGGTTAGCACATTTGACGTCACTTCATGTTTCCTTCAAACACTGAAACCAAACACAGTGTGTGAAAGTTTCTATAAAGCTCATGAATATTTAAAAAGACAAGCTTTCTTTAGATCATAATTGGTCTGTTGCAAGCATTATACATTTGCCTCTGCAATTCGAAGCGGTATATTCACGAAATTGGATTAGCTCGGTTAATTATCCTCGCAAACATAAAAGGCGATAGATTCCCGAAAGAAAGAAGATTCCACAAAAACATCAACATGTGTCATCAAGCCTTCAAACTACAATTCAAAACAGCGCTTTATCAGAAAAACAAACAACATCCCTCGAGTCTGAAAGCGTCAGAATGTCGACTGGGTGACGGCCTCTGTAATTGGCAGGCTCAAAGCGGGGTTCCCCGCCGCTCTTTCTGACAACGGCTCACGGCTGACCTGCTCGGTAATTTCCCTGACGTTTATTTACATACTGGATTAAGTCTGTCAGAACTAAGCCTGCGAGCGTGAGAGACGCGTATCCAGGAGGTGAATGTTTATCTGGTGTCACAGCTTCACTTCGAAAGCCTCTCCTTTACTTTTTTCTGGCACTGACAGGGCAACTTTAATAACAACTGAGAAGTGCGTAGGTGTGTATGAGTGTGTGTCTACGTGTGTGTCAAGTCCGACGCGGGAAAAGGGCACTGGGCGATGTGACAAGGAGACGTGAGGTTTTAAGAAGATATTTTGTCAAAGCAGACGTCAGGAAGAGATACAGCGAGGTGTCTTTAAAGGTTCAGACAGAAATGTTAAGCACAGACGGCGAACCAAAGGGAGTTTCTAAATGTGAGCTCTCTCCCGCGGCTCTCTTCGTGACTGACAGAATTTACAGCGTAAAAATAAATTTGACTGAGGGGAAAAACATCCTCATAATTCAGCCCAAATGGAATGACTATAAAGTCACGGCCAAAAGTAAAAGTAACACAATAAATTTAGCTGAACTGTGATATCTTTTGCTATTTTTGTGCTATTGAGATTTATACACACGTGTACCGCAGAACAAAATGTGACCAATGGCCGACTAAAGTATGTATATATCTGTATGTATTAGTGCTGTCAAGAGATTAATTGCAATTAATCACATCCAAAATAAAAGTTTGTGTTTAACATAATATATGTGTGTACTGTGTATATTTATTATGTATATATAAATGCACACACATACATGTATATATTTTAAAAATATTTGCATGTGTGTGTATGTGTGTGTGTGTGTATATATATATATATATATATAAAACATTTTATATAATATGTAAATATAAATATTTTATATGTAAATATATTTTTTTCTAAAAATATAGGCATGGATGTGTGTGCATTATATACATAATAAATATACACAGTACACACATATATTATGTAAACACAATCTATTATTTTTGATGTGATTAATCATTTGACAGAACTAGTATGTATGTATGTATGTATGTATGTATATATGTTATTTTTTTTATATATAAATAATAAATAATTATGATTAAACTTTCCACCAATGGTAAGTGTTGCTAAGTATGCAAATAAATATCATAATATAATATAATATAATATATAAATGTATAAAATCATAAAATCCTCTCTCTAAAAAATGTAAAAATAAAAGAATGTGTGTGCACACAAATAATTGTACAGAAAATAATTATATAATGTAAACAATTGTATATATAAATGTACATATAAATACATAATATATATCTTTATTTTTTTAATTATTATTATGTGCTAAGAGTGCCTCAGTGACCTTTAATGAAATTATGAAATTATTGCTGAAATTAAATGATAATCAATTAAATTATTATTTATTTATTTATTTTGCAACACCTATCAATGATGAAAAGTTAAATAAATAAATAATTAGTCATTATCTTCAAATTTGCAGACACAGTATCATTTTGACTAATATCAACTGTAATATTCTTATATTGCATATTATATTGCTATAATGTAAACAAAAAGTCTTACTGTCTCTCTCTTGGGCAGTGAGGTCAGGGAGACGGAGGACATGTCGTCGTGGCAACAGCAGTGTCTGAAATGGCCAAGTCGCCCAATACGGCACCACCACCAACCAGTGCTCGTTTTCCACTACCACACGCTCCTGTGTGAGAAGAGACCAAACAGTTCATCAAGTACAAACAATACATCACGCTAGTTATTCAAATTTCCAAAGGCCAAGGATGACGTTTCACCTTAGCTACTCTAAATGCTATTGAACAACACGTTCCAAACATGAGACTGTTAATAAAGCTGTGCTATGTAGCTTTAATGTCAATCACATACTCTATGTACTTCAAGTATACAAGCATGAATACTTCAAGCACACTCAAGTGCCTTTTAAATGCTTTTCACAAATGAAAGCAGAGATACACATGTTTAAAATGAAATATGATTAGTAAGTGATGCCAGAAATCTCAATTTTGGGTTAACTATCCCTTTAAAGTGACACCATTGCATTTTGTATCTTATGGACACCAAGGCTGACTAAGTGACCGGACAAATTCAACACATTTGTGATTCAAAATATACATTCTGATTCACAAACGCTCAGCTCTTCAGAATGACAGACATACAGAGTCGTGTTCTGTGTGCCTGTGAGCTTTGCACAGTTAAATTTTGGCTCATTTGTCAATGCAAATGCATTCAATCTTCACCAGATTAGTTGGATGGACTCTGTGGACTGTGATTTTCAGCTCATTCTACTGCAGGATTCAAGGACTCTGGCTTGGCCATTGCTGAATACCAACTTTCTTTTGTTCAAGTTATTTCTTCATAGTTTTATTGTGTTCAAACACATCTCTGGCAGACTGAATCGGGTTTTCCTGGAGGATCTGCCAGTATTTCACTCTATTCTTGTTGCACTCGATGGCTTCAATGTTGTACGTTTGTATGGTATGGGATATTTATAAAGCATTTTAAGAAAAAAATGTGGAATTCAAAGCCAAAAAAGCTTATCTATTGACCCAAAAACATCATTCAGAAAATAACTCCTGACCACTTTTTAAAATGAAGTAATGCCCAGGTGAACATTTTTGAATTGTAACATCAGTTTTGTATTGTTAACATTACCATTGACATTAGTTGACTGTTAAAGTTGGTTTGCGCTATAGCCAGCGCTTTGCTTTCAGGTCACACAGTTCAAATAAAGAGTCATCAAGACCACAAAATGTCCTTCCAAACGTTTTCAGGTTTCATTAAATGACTTCTAAACTCTAGACATGACTCAGTGCTGGCCTTGAAAGCTGTTTCTTCTAAACACTCACCAGAAGTGCTGAAGATATTGTTGATGTCTGGACACTTTCTCTCATTTCAGCCAAATAGCTCTGAATGGCTGTCAGTGTTATAGCTGGACTCTCGCTCACGTCTCTTCAATCGCTCCACTTCTGGTAGCTCAATTTTGCACGACAGCTGAATGCAGAAGTGTCTGGTTTGTGCCACATATTTGTTACACTGGACTTTCTAATGTTTCTGAAATAAGGTTAACACCTTTGCCAGCTTTTTTTCCTCCAATAAACTTCATTATGACAGCAGGGCCTTTGTGAAACCTCATGTGAAATAAAAATCTGTACCATCAGAACCACCAAAAACTCCTCTTCCATTGTGCGATGGTTATGAGAAATACTAACCAAAATATAGCTGAAAGCAGCAATTACCGGGGTTCAAGCGCTTTAAGGCCTTTAAGCACAAGCGTAAAAAATGAGTTACGTTTTATTTAGCAAGCACGTAACCACTCAGATCATAGATGAACAAGACCATTTCCAGCCAATAGAGGCAATTTACTAAGTAAACACAATTTAAAAGAAAACTTTTCAACAGTTATAGCGCCACCTATGGTCCGATCTCCATGAAACTTACATGAACATGAAACATGTTTATTTAGAATCACGTCGCATTTGCTCACCTACTTTCATGAAATTCTAAGTTTTAATTTAGGAGATATAGGCTTTTGCTTGCACTTGACCACTCCCCTTTTCTAAGCAACCCTGTTACAGCTACCAAAGGGTAAATTTCAAGGTTTTTTTTTTTTTTTTTTTTTGGTAATTAGAGAGTCCAGAGATTAATGCTGCAGTGCTTCGATTAAGGTTGAGCGAAAAACCTAGGACTAGCTGGCAAAGTAGTTTTTTTTAAATAATTGTCAATATTTAATGAATGATTTGATTGGCAGCAGTAGTTCTTGAGGCAAAATTGCTCAGTGTGAGGAGATCTATCAAATGATATGCATATTGTGTGAATCTGTGAAACACCACATGACTAGAGAGGCATAAAACTTGTTAGCACCACCTAGTGGCTGATTTCTTTCAAAATTATTACAGGCCTTTAGGGCCATGAGTCGAACATGATCACCAAGGTTCGTTTCGATCGGCCTCTGTTAACCTTATGTAATAGGTGCTCAAAATTCATTGGCCAATGGCGGCCATGTTTTTTTAGATACACAAATGTCCTCATAAACACATGTGGGACTCTGGATAAACACATTGCATACCAATTTCGAAGTCAATCAAACTAAGGGGTTTGAAGTTATAGCCATTTTTATGTTTTTTTCCTGTTATAGCACCACCAAACTCTGTGTTTTTTACTGTGACCTCAGATTAAGCTCTTACATATGTGTTCCAAGTTTGGCGAAAATATCTCTTTTCATTAGAGAGTTATAGGCAATTTAGTAAAAGTGGATGAGCCCCTTTTGAACGTTTTGGCGTCCCGTCGTGATGGTTTCAAGAAATTTCAACATTTTTGATAATTATTGATAATCACTCTCCAGAGGATCTTTCTGCATTAGTTTGGTTTCGATCAGGTGAAAAACCTAGGACTAGTTTGCAACAGTAAGTTTTTCAAAATATCCAAAATACTTGAAAATGTAGCCAAGGTGACGATCAAATCCGAGGCGTTGTGAGCCAAGGATTCCAATGATATAAGACACTTCAGCCTGCAACAGTTTAGGAGTTATGAGCAATTTCGTACTTTTGATCGCTGTAGCGCCCCCGTAAGGCCAATTAGGACATTGTTGAACACTACCATCCCTCCGAGTTTCAAGTCTCTACAACTTACGGTTTGGTCTGCCTGATCACTTTTAGGTGAAGAATGCTGATCCTTGGACATTCTAACAATTATAATAGGGTTTCAGGGCTACACACTTGAACCCCTAAAAATGCACAGACAGACTCACATTTTGTGTATCACAAGTGTATCATCTAAGCAACTTTGACTTACTATTTTTACCATACTGTGTACTTATGGACACTATGTATGTATACTTAGGATCTTGCACATACTGCCTGGAGGGAAAGTGTCACCATCAGCCCAAACACTGAGTTTAGAAACAAACAAAGCATCTCCAGTCATGCAGCTGCACATCTAGCCACCTCTAAAATTTGATTAGCCACTACTAAATATAAAACAATGATTGACTGTCTCCCAAGTCATCAATATAACTGCTTATAACCCTGTAAATTTGTGCAGAAATCAGTGTCATTATTGTCAGCAGTGAATCCATTATACTGCACGAGTTGGTTTCCATTAAAATATAAATAAAATATTGGATTTAAAGGATTTGTATTACATTTGATTCTGTTCATAGTTCAATGCCAGCATTCTGAGCCCAAGTAGACTAAAATTCAAATGTTGTTGTTGTTTTTTCTTTTATGTGGCATACATTTCTATTTGAATATTATGTTAAAATGTAATTTATTCCTGTGATGTAAAGCTGAATGTTCAGCATCATTACTCCAGTCTTCAGTGTCACATGATCCTTCAGAAATCATTCTAATATGATGATTTACTGCTCAAAAAACATTTATTTAACATCACAGCAATGTTGAAAACAAATGGTGTGCTGCTTCATGTTTTTGTGGAAACCATTACTTTTTTTCAATGTTCTTTGATGAAAGGAAAGTTCAAAATAACAGCATTTATTTATTGCAACAATGCTTTGAGATGCATTGAAATTCCTTCATTTTGTTTCCCATGGAAAATAACAGTATAGTTTGGAATAACATGAATAATCAGAAGTCTGAAGTCAGAAAGAGCTTTATTACCAAGGAATTTGACTTTGTGACAGGAGCTTCCAGTGCAGACTCAATTATTGAATTTCATTTTTAGTGAATACAGTTGCTACATAATTCATTTTTTAGTTTTATTCCTAAAAGTAGGGGTGTAACTGTACACAGAATTGATGGTTTGGTGCATACTCTGGTTTTGAAGTCACGTTTGGATATGTTTTCAGTAAAGCAGAGGGAACAAACCAAAAATAAAATGTTTTTTTTTATTTAGAGACTCTGTTTAGTAAACCACTGTTTAATAATAAAAAGTCTGTCATTGCTGCTGCAAAAGGTTGCAACACACTCTTCATACTGCAGTTTATGGCATTGTTGTAAACTGGGGAAGATATCTGAAGTGCTTACACTTTTGCATACAAAATATTTTAGGAAAACGTATCTTTTAGTCAGAATTGTTGCGCTTTTATTCTATTGTGCTCTGTCTGTTTTCCTGACAGCCGTTCCTTCAGTAAAATCTGTGAATGGATACTTGCTGCCAGGATGAGCCTTTTTGCAAAGTGGAAATACTGGTGTGACTTTCTCACATTTACAGATAAGGACACAACCACAAGATGTAAGTTAAGCGCTGAGGAAAACACATCTCAAATGCATTAAACATCACAAGCATCTGACAGGAGAGCAAGCTGCTTTTAAACTCTATGCTTTCAATGTAGTTTGAAGCACTGAACATAAAGTATGTCTCATGTTTAGGAAAACTGGGATTGTGCACAATTCCACAGCAGTTCACTTATACTACTTATACCTTACAATAGTGCCTTGTGATAAAATTAATGTTGATAATAATAATAAGCTCAGGACATTTTTACTCAATATGAATTAATCTAACAGTCGATCACACAGCAGAAATAAATGTGACAACAGCCGGTCAGTGTTTGTGGCTAATAAGTCTAGATGTGTGTCTCTGTGTGAATGACTCAAGTGTTTTCAACATCTGGAGCCTCAATACCTAGAGTATATGAAGACATGAACACATAAACCTGATCTCCAGAGCTGCTCAGAGGCCCTGTTTATAGTATTGCGATGCATTTTCGTTGACTGGATCACAAGTAGACGAGGAAAGGGTTTATGGGAGGAGGTATGTATGGGTATGAAATGAACAAGCTCAAAACTTTTCAGACCCCATTCACACCTGTATCCCACTTGTGATCAGATTGAGGAAAATGCATCTTTATACCGGGTGTAAACAGCCCATGAGACACTTTTCATCTTTTCGTTTGTGAAAAACTACTGTCAAATACACATTGAAACTCAAAGATCTTCACGACAAACCACCAAAATAAAAGCTCGGTTTAGCTTGAAGAAATTATGACAGAAATATATTGCCATTATATGCTAAAATGTAGTTCTCAAATTAATAATATTAAGATTTGTATTTTTAAGGAATATCACACAAGCAAGATATTTTTCACCCATGTGTTCATTTATACAGTTCTGTTGTGCAGCATCTTATTTGACAATAAATAAAAACGCAATGTTTAATTGTAATCAAATGAAAATATAACAATTCATTTACATTTAAAAGATTGATTTGATTTGATTGTTTTGTAAAGTTTTATTAGATCATTTATTAGACACCATTTTTGATTATATATTTGTACTAAATTGAAAAAAAAAAACAATCTAAAGAAGAATAAATCAGAAAAAAATAGGGAAACATCAAATTGATTTCATAGGGCCCTACATTAAAAGGCAGCTACACTGTGGAATTTAATTCTGAACAAACAAGTTATATTTACATTATTCACAAGGTCTAACAAACATGTGGGAAGCATTCCATTCTCCATTAATAGTGAATGAATATTGTGTTAAATATTCATATCATATGACATGGGGGAAAAATATCGAAATAATGTTTTTGGCATATCGCCAGCCCTACATTACAAACAGTTTCTAAATAAATTCTGCACATGTAATGGTTAAAACAATGCTGCATTTGCTTCGTACACATGCCATCGAAACCAAACGACCCATACTAAAACTTTTGTGTACTGTTACTCCTCTACCTAGAAGTGGACCTAAAATTATTAAATTCATTAAAACTGAAATCCTTATTCTACCCTTGAACGAGTTTGTGCCCCACATGGGCCTCCAGTCAAAAATGTCTGGAAACAAAGTTTTGCATTGCTGTTTGTCTGTCGCATCTATTAAGCACTGTACTTTTAAAGAAGCATGAAGATATTCCCTCCGGCGCTGCCCCGAGTCCCAACCACGGCATTAAAAACTCAAGTCATGGAGAAGAAAATGGACTTTCATGAGGCTGAGGGCCACGCAAAGAATGTAACCCTCATAAAATGTGACCGATGTATGATTAAAATGACCTGAGTAAATCCCAGTGATGACGAGGAAGCCGTAAGATCCCAAGGACGGGATTGGACGGCCGATTTGGAACATGACATGCAGTGATGGATTACAAAACTGCTGGAGCTGACGTGTGGCAGCTACAGTGCAGCGAGCGCTGATGAGGAGGTGGCGTTTGACAAAGCGCAGCTCTGTTTGGCAGTGAGTGATGGTGACTGATTAGAGCCTCTCTTTCACAATGATCTTCACACACGCTGACTGCAGGGGGAGAGGGGAAGAAAGCAGGCCTTCAGCACCAACATGAGATAGTGAGAGAGAGGGAAAGAGATACGGAGAGAAACAGCTGTGACAGGCCGTCTGGGCAAGCTGTCAGAGAGAGCGACAGAGACGGATTGATAGACTTGGAATGACAGTTTTTTTGTTTCTTTTTTATTTCTCTGGTTTATGGATTTTTCAATGTAAAAGTCACTTCTGCAAGTACAAATGACTCTTAAAGATGGCAAAAGTTTAAAGGTATAGTTCACATTTACAAAAACATCATTGAAGTAGTCCATATATTCTGAAGTCTTACAGTAATTTTCAACATGTTTTATAGGTTTTTCCAAAACAATGGATATATAAAAAAGTCTATGATAAATAAAATGACAAATCGTTCAAAGAATCTAGTTTAAAACACAAGTTTTTAAAATTATATTCATGTTGGTTTCATATGGTTTTTGAAAACTATTTTTAAATAACACATTTAATGACTTTAAAATGTCATAAGTGTACACATCTTAATCATTATTTTATGATTAGATATGATTACATTAAACTTTTCAACTTATTAAATGTTGGAAGTAGTTTTGAAGATGATAGACAGACAGATAGACAGATAGATAGATAGATAGATAGATAGATAGATAGATAGATAGATAGACAGACAGACAGACAGATAGATAGATAGATAGATAGATAGATATGTTATTAACATATTTTTAAAGTGTATTTATTTATTTATTTTTTATTATTATTTTATTTATTTTTTAAATATCATGAATTGTTCATTGAAAATTATCAATTAGTTTTTGGGGAGTCACACCAAATTACATTTTACAGCCTGAACTAATTTAGTCTTGTCATAAATGTTAAATTATCTAATATGTTAAGATATTTATTGATCGTGACAGTCATGGAGGTCTGCATATAATTTCTGATGTATTTTATTATTTTATATTTCTTTTTCCCCCATGTTTCTGAATGTGGGTTTGTTTGTTTGTTTGTTTATTAATGGTTGCACCACATGAATTTGATTTGATAAACCCTTTTATTAAACAATTTTATTTTATTTTATTATTATTTTATTTTTTCCCCAAGAAATAACAGTAACAGATTATGTCAAACCACTAAATATGTTGAATTTTATTCTTTTAATGAGGCTTTTTTTTCACTATGATTTGCAGACCATTGTATCAGCATGACCCACAAAAATATAAAACTTAATTTAAATTCACATATTAAAACATGCTTATAAAATAAGTCACTCCTTGTGTGCATTTAATAATTAATATATTTTAAAATAAATGAATAAAGAAGACAGTGTTTTACAGTCCTCTTTTGTCCCTCGTCTCAGAAGTCATGAACTTCATTTCTCAGCAGCTGAACAGATTTAACATTTTAATTATTCAGCATATGCCAGTGCCACTGTTCTTCAGTGCTTTGAGTTTTGAGGCTAATACATATGTCAAATTATTCATGAAAATCTTATAGCGCTGAGATGTTTTCCCTTAACTAAACTAAACTCAGAACAACTCCTGTCTGCTTTTGGTACAAGATGTTCTTACACGCACCATGACAATAATCTGGGAGCAATCTCTCCACGATGTCTCGCTGTTTTCTGCACTGCTGACAAAATCAGCACGTAAGCATTTGGCACATGTATCGTTGCTCACGCCATGATAATTTTCCACCAAAAATTGACAGGAATGTCAACTATGAGCACAAGTATCATGTTTTTCCAACACAAAAATAAGTGAAAACTTGCTCCAGATAACTGGGAAACATTATCTGGCATTTGTTCCACAGAATGAAGATGTTGTTCACACACTGAGTCAAGAAGCTCAGATCAGAGCGAGTCACATGAGAGAGACGCCGCTCAAGTGATTAAACATTTAACAGAAGCAGCTCTGTTACACGATGTGACTACACAACCGACGATTATTAAATCGCCAATTAGGCCCCATTTACAAGTACATTATTTAACTATTTCCTGAGCGAGAACATTAGCAGTTTCACAGAAACGACACTTTTGAGGGGTCTAGCAGTAACGGTGGATGGCAGGAACTCTCGTTTGAATCTTCTGAATATCCTTCCGTGGGGTTTTTTATGAGTCGTTAGGATGAGTCATTATCTTTTATCCAAACGCACTTCCATCAGATGATCTTTTTCACATTCCACTTGCAGATTCAGCATGAACTCTGAGAGCTCTCAGATCTAACATTTTAGTCACCACAGTTTCACATTATTTCATGCAGGGCACATGGGGTGAAAACCATGATGGATGAACATTTTCATTTATATTTAATGTGGATAATCTTTTAATGGTGTGCATATTATAAATTCAGAAAAAAATGTGAATAACTTAATTAAAATGATCAAAATTCTTAAGTTTAAAATGCTGTAGTTTGGTAAATGACAAAGCAACTACATTCACTTTGGCATTAACTAAATACATTTTATTTTTAGCAAAGGAAATCTTAAGTAAACAAATCCAATTAAAATATTATGCATTTTTTTTAAATTAATTTTGTTTCATATGTTATATGTATTCATATGTTATATATAAAATATGCATATATGATGGAATTTTGTCATCTGTGTATTTGCATGAAAATTGTAAATTATTTTAATTAGTATGTGCATATATGAAGTCGACATATTGACAAGGACAGTTACATACTAAATGACTAAATGTGTCTAATGTAAATATGTGTATATGTGTGTGTGTGTGTGTGTGTGTGTTTGTGTGTGTGCAGTTGAAATACAACAAAATTAAATTGTTATTATTATTAATTATTAAATTACATTTTATTATATTATATTATATGATAATTGTCAATATTACATAATTTTAATTGTCATATGAAGTGCTGCATGTATTTATGGCCACTGCTAAAATACTACTAACAATACTAATGTTAATATTTCATTTTACAACTGAACAATTCAAACTAGTTATATCTAAGTCCTATGTTTTAAACATCTCTCCGACTGGCAAACTCTCGTGACATAATCTGAACTCCAGCTATGAAATAATTTGATGAAAGACATCAGCGTGCAAGAAATGAGCTTGTGTTTTTATAAAGACACTAAATGACACTTGGTGTCACGTGTTGGTCTGGAAAACAGAGAGACCTTTCTTCTGGGAGAGAGGTGGCCGGGGAAGGAGCAGCAGAATGGATGGAGGTGTTTAGAGAAGAGATGCCAATGAGGGCTGAGATAAGGAGAATTCCACTGTCTATGAGACATGACTGTACAAACACACACAATCTTAACCTTTCACATGTGGGTGTCCTTTATGTGTGTGTTTGCTTACCTCTCCACTGTTTCACACCACTATTGCTCAAATAGAGGCTTAAATATACCCCAGTTTTCACTTGATGGATGAAAAACTGTGAGAAATTGAAGGGGGAACACATTAAGGCTGAAAGTTTAGCATGAGCAAGCATTAACACAATAAAAATACAGTTAATCTACAAAATCTAAATATCTACTGCATTATAATGCATATGCACTGTATCGAATGTACAAAACTCATGCATAAAACAATAGGTACTCGTGTATATCTAAGCCAGTAATGACAGCGAATAGATCAACACATCCCAGAACATGAAGTGAAACTAAATTTGTCTGAAACCTTGACAGCCTTATCACCAGCGGTGAGAAATTCGCCCCATCCCCTCAGAGAGTCAATGTACCTGCTGAAAAGACTATAAGACATATCAGTGATTCTTCTGGATTCCTGCTCTCATCTTTTAATCTCTTTCATAAGGTGCCGGAGCCTCAGAGGACTCTCATGAGGAACTTCTGCGCAACACATACTTCCACAGTCACAAAGTCTCTCCAAGGAGAACGTGAAGGTCATGTGATTTACAGACAGATGAACTTTACATTTATGTTCACTCTGTCATGATGTCAACACTTTAACCTTTACTTCAAATCATTAGTTTGTACTTTTTAGGTCATTTTGCTGAATAATCCTATACAGGGAGCTACTGACCACCTGGGTCATGTAGCCAGACTTTTGAAAGGTCCACTTTAGACCCATTAAAGGGATGTCACCCAAAAATGAAAATTCTGTCATTAATAACTCACCCTCATGTGTTCAAATGTAAAACCTTTGTTCATCTTTGGAAAACAAATGAAGATAATTTTGATGAAATCCGAGAGCTCTCTGACCAGGGGCGGACTGGCCATCGGGAGAACCGGGAGAATTCCCGGTGGCCTGGCAGCAAATTTGGCCCGCTGCCATCAAATTGTTGTTGTTGTTTTTGTTGCCTCATTAGATTATTTCCGAATTGCCATTCAATAATAAAACTCTAATACTTTTTATTCGCCTGGCGCGCGCTTCGGTATATTTGGAAGCGTGCTGGAGCAGAGAGGCAAAACTGTCCTGTTCAGGGCTTAATCAGGTCAGTTATACAGTAAATAGACTATTGAGTTTTATCTTTGTTTACTGTTAAACCATTAAACTGCTAGCAAATGTTGAAGTATCTGTCAATTACTGCAAACATAACAAAAGGACATAACTATTGTAAAGAGAAGGAATTTAGCAGATAAATATTCCAGTTTTATAACGGGTTTAGGAGGAGTTTGGCAGACAACAACACAACCCTTAGGAAAATTAACCGTGGTTTTACTAAAAATAAAACAAAAAAAACATGGTTACTATATTAAACCATTTAACCACAAATTAATAATGGTTTTGCTACAGATATAGTTTCACCATGGTATTTGTAGTAAAACTCTGGTTATACAAATAGTAATCAATCCATCAAAAAATGGATACTTTTACCATAGATCTAATAATACCATGGTTAATTTTCCTTAGGACCAAACCCATGACCCATGAAATGCAAAAACATATTAAATTTTAAGATTTTCTATAAAGATATATTCAAGATGTAGCTATTATTGTGCTAATTTTGACAAGATAAAACAATAACCCTGTAATACTTCATTTTTTCTAAAATAAATGTCTATGTGCAAACAAATTACAATGAGGTCTGTTTTGCAAACTCAAGGTGCTGGAAAAGTGACAGGTGCAAGAAAATTAGTGAAAAAAGTAAACATACACATGTGAGACATATAGATGACAGGGAAAATGAAGAGACTAAAAAGGAAAATGGAAGTTCAAAAGATAACCTTTAATTATTTTGCATGGCCCCAGCCTAAGAATTGAAACTTTTTTTATGCAATGATGATGATGGCCATACAAAAAATATTGTTGTCCGGTTTCAAAATTTGTTGTGGGTGTATGGGATGGCCTGAAAGAGTGTGAGATTTCCCGGCCTGAAATTTTGTTCCAGTCCGCCCCTGTCTCTGACCCTCCATAGACAGCAACGTAACTGAAACGTTCAAGGCCCAGAAAGGTAGTAAGGACATCGATAAAATATTCATTGGATACATTTTCATTGGATTTCATCGGAAATACCTTAAGTTGTCTTATGGGTTTGAAACAACATGAGGGTGAGTAATTAATGACAGAATTTTCATTTTCAGGTGAACTATCCCTTTAAGGTGTGGTCACATTTACAAAATTTCAATAAAATTCACAGCCAGAAATGGTCCATTGTATGTTGGCAATAGTGTGGCGCACACTGACAAAGAATGTGGTGTAAAAACAGTTTTCACTCAGAAATTGCTAGTTATTTCACAAAAACATTACAAAGAAATGCCAAGTGACACATTTAATTAAACATGACATTTTATAATAGAAAAAGTGAAATAGTAATGTGTAAAATGTACTACAATAAACTTTATTTATTTACAACTTTCTTTTGGTCAACATGGCAAATTTGCAATACCAACTTGAGCATGGGGAACTTTTCGTAGATTGTACAGTCTCCAATTAAAATAATATTTTCTGCCTGCAAATTTTTGCAGAACAAATGTAAGTGTGACTGCTAGGGTTATTTATAAGTAACCAGGGTTGCCAGGTTAGTGAAACAAAACCACCCCAATTGCTGTTTAAAACTAGATTAAAACTAGTCCAATCATGTTTTTTTTCTGCAGTTTTTCTCTCTGCTGGGGGTTCCCTCTATCAGAATTGCTTTCCCCTGATGACTTTAACTCATGGGCTAAACATACACCCTGTGACAACAGTGTAAAAGTAGCCCAATTCAGCGGTAAAACGACAACACTGCAGTTAACTAAAACTACATCTAAAACCATTAAAATATAAAACTGCGCAAAACAAAATGAATACAATGATAAGTGAAATTACAATGAAAATGGGAAACATAAAAATAAAAGCTAATTCAAACTATAAACGTATCTCAATAATACTAAAATAACTATGCACATTAATTTAGGAAACTATAAAAGTATCTCAATAATACTAAACTAACTATGCACATTAATTTAGGAAAAGACAATCTTAATGGCATGTAAAGTGACCAACAGCCAGTCTGTTCAATCAAATTGAGAATTTCTGTTCATCAAAACACAATGAGTACTGATTATTTTTGTAACAAGTACTCAAGTTTGATTATTTATACAAGTAATGTAGTTACACTCTAAAAAAATCCTGGGTTATTTTTTTAACCCAAATGCTGGGTTGAGCCTTTGGGTCATTTGTTCAGTGTTTGGGTAGTTTTTGTGTTATCCAGCTCCTGGGTCAAATATAACAACCCAATGTTTGGGTAGTTTTTGTATTACTCAGATCCTGGGTCAGACGTAACCCAGCGGTTGAGTTATTTATCGCGGGGATTTTGCGTCTTCTCTTCACGGGAGAGCAGTTCTAAGCACCATCGAATTGATGCATTCTTCAGTAAAATACAGGTTTGTGTACATTTTATTTTATCTATAAAATCGTTACTGTGCTGTATATCGTTCTATTTTATGCAGAGCAACAGGCGCGCGGTGTGAATCACCTTTAACGAGTGTCGCTGTCTTTTCGCCTGATGGAAAAGCCTGATGCTTTGCATAAAATAAATGATTCTACTCATAAAGATACAGAATATAATACTTTGGATGTTAAAACATATCCTCAGAGCTGTTTACTGTTTGTTTATTTGCAGGTTATGGAGTCACAGCATGTTTCGGCTAGAGTGAAACGCAGGGCGGCGGTCCGTTAGCAGTTCCCGCCGAACACGACTCCAGCTTGGGCACGAGAACCAGCACGGGGCACGCCGGTTGTTTTTAACCCAGTGTTTTTTAGAGTGTACGCTTGCAAATATGTACTTTCTCAGAAGTGCTCATTGTATCAACCAATTACTGTAACATATAAACACAACTTTGTTTTCCAGACATGGTGAACCTCTAGCTGTGAGAAATAGCATTAAACCAGCCAATCAAATTGGAGCTAGTGATTTCAGTCAGGTCTTGACTTTTTTGTATGCAACATTATGCTCAAACATGTCAAAATACATGTAATCATTACATGCTGAAATCAACAAATTCTAATCGGCTGGCTTCTACACAACTTCTTAGTCAGAAGAGCACAGGTTTTGTCAATGTGCCAGAAAACACACAGTTGTGTTTTGTTATTCAAAGTTTAAAGTTTCCAGACTACTACAATGTGTCCTTATTGAAAAGATTGAGTCGCTGAATTTGATGACACTTGAGTTCATGGCAAATAATGCCTAGTTTGAGGCACTTATTGAGAAGTAAACAAGATATACCTTTATATTCTGTTGTGTTCTTAAAGTCCAGATCAAATTTAAACCATGGCTGGACACTTTATGTATCAATCAGATCTGGCAACTGTTTGGCTTTTGTCCAGTAGAAGCTGCAAAGTGGACCAGACAAAGTCAAAAGAAGTCTGGCTGTACTGAGTGGTATATGAGTAAACGACGTGGTTGTAAACCAGGGATTTCTGTCTGTCATTTACAACTGTTGCTTGTCAAGATAGTTTGATGTGGCCCCAGTGAGATCTTGAGTACAAGCCGAGGCAGACAGTGTGACATCAACATTCTTTTAAGTCAGGTTGTGCAATATACATCTGAGCTAACAGTTGGGAGAGGACTGACAGCGTTGACTAGGCGTTTGTAGGTCAACAATCTGTTCTGCTATCCTCATTTACTCACAACACTGAGATAGTAACATACAAACCTTATCTGTCTGTCTGTCTTTTGTCTGTCTGTCTCTGTCTGTCTGTCTGTCTATTTATCTGTCTGTCTGTATGTCTGTCTCGCTGTCCATCTGTCTGTCTGTCTATTTATCTGTCTGTCTGTCTGTATGTCGGTCTGTCCATCTGTCTGTCTGTCTATTTATCTGTCTGTCTGTATGTCTGTCTGTCTATTTATCTATCTGTCTGTCTGTCTATTTATCTGTCTGTCTGTCTGTCTATCTATCTGTCTGTCTGTATATCTGTCTGTCTGTCTCTATGCTGTCTGTCTGTCTGTCTGTCTGTCTGTCTGTCTATCTATCTATCTATCTATCTATCAATTTCATGGCTTTAAAAACTTCATCTGAAGTTAGGATTCATAGCAAACGCTCTCACTGAAGTTTGTCTCAGCAGCAAAATCATGGAATAAAAGGTCCAATGAGCACCCAAGAAAAAGGATCCAATCAGAAATCCAATCAGGTGCAATCAGAGAACAGTAAGACAAGTATATCAGTAAAATGAGGTGAACATTCTCCATACACACCAGCCATCATGCTGAGCTCCCTGTCGCTGGTTGATTGTGGCCTAACTGGACGCCAGAGGCAAGCGCTGATGCTCAGACTGGTTCACCCTGAACAGAACTGATTAGCTGCACATCAGATCCCACAATCTGTCTCCTGCTCATCTGTAATTTCTTCTCCTTCAGCTCATTTAAGAAAGAACATCTAGTTTTGCTGGAAGCATCTGCACGTTCCATAAACAACAGCATTAGCAGCCTCCCCTGAGATAGTGAGGAAATCTTCAGGAAACAGCGGCTGGTTCGGATCACTGCTATGCAGAAACAATCCGTAATAAACTGCAGCGAGAGACTTTGCCCTTGGCTAAACACTTCCTGGGGCTTCTGTATCTCACTTCCTCATTGGTGAAGGCAACGTCTTTAACATCTTCCTGAAGAAAGCTAGACAATGTTCTTCTGAGGGTGAAGGATGTGCAAAGTGTGGCTCTGAAAATTGCCTAATGAGTTTTTCAATGAGTCCTTTGGGAAATTTCTGAATTAAACACAGTGATCAGTCTCAAAACGAAGCGAGGCAATGCTAATTATTATTGATTGGATGTTAACATGACGATCAGTATTTCCTGTCATATCTTGCCTTTGTTGAATTTGATTTATTTTGAACACACAGACATTAATATTTGAACAAATTGCAAACGACACCATAAATAGGAAAGCGGGGGAATTCTGCCAAGAGATGAACGTCAGTCAAAAACGACGACTCTCTGGAGAGACGACCCAAACAACGAATCAGCTGGAACACTGATTAGCATAAAGAACAAAGTGTGAATAAACACATCTCCTGCTTTTGATACATCAAGCTGAAGCACAGATGGCCGACGAAATTTCTCAACCTGGTTTTTCAACCTTTTCAAAGTGATATTTATTTCCAGACTCTTTGAAAAATGCCACAAAAGCATCAATATAAGTGAATAATAATCCCATGAGCAGGTGAATGTACAATAGCTTCATAGCTTTAAAATAAGTAGCTTTACCAAATTTGACCACTTTTTTACACGTTGTTTACCACTTAGCCATCTCCTTTGGTGTAAAATCTAACAGATGGCACAATGTAATATCTGAAAGGAGTAAACAATGTAATACAGGGATAACTTGTATGACCTTGAAAAGAGATGTTGTGAAGAGTGTTAACACTGAGTTTTCTGCCACACAATCAAAGTGATTGGGGACCGAGTCTGTCAAGTTCAGAAAAATGACAAAAACATCATAAACAGTGTCCATATGACTTGTGGATGATATTTTATAAGTGATCTGAAGCCCTGCGTTGACTTTATGTGAAGAACAAGCCAGAATTCAGTGCAGTAATAAAATAAAATAAAATGTTCTTTCTTTCCTCACACAAAGCTGTCAAATGGTTTCAGAATGAAATAATATAGACAAAAAGTATACTTCTAACTGTAAATTTCTGGTGCTAAGTGGCTATTCACTAGTAATCTAGTCCACATTCGGGGAATTTGGGGGAAGTCGTGGCCTAATGGTTAGAGAGTCGGACTTGTAATCCTAAGGTTGCGAGTTCGAGTTTCGGGCCGGCAGGAATTGTATGTAGGGGGAGTGAATGTACAGCGCTCTCTCCACCTTCAATACCATGACTGAGGTGCCCTTGAGCAAGGTACCGAACCCCCAACTGCTCCCCGGGCGCCACAGCATAAATGGCTGCCCACTGCTCCGGGTGTGTGTTAACGTGTGTGTGTGTGTTCACTGCTGTGTGTGTGCACTTAGGATGGGTTAAATGCAGAGCACAAATTCCTAGTATGGGTCACCATACTTGGCCGTATGTCACGTCACTTTCACTTTCACATTCATTTCTATTGTAAGGAAGAAAGAAGAAAGCATTTTTTGGAAATTGAAACATGAGGGTGAATAAATTATAAATTTTACATTATAAATATGAACTTCAAGCCATCTAATGGTCACCTTAGATTTTCATTGTTTTGGCCAAATAAGGAGGAGCCTCTAAGAAGCAGAAAAGTCATAGTTCATGAAACTTGTGTCTGAAAGTAGTTTGATTGGACGCACAGCTTTTGACATTAACAACAAATGATATGAGGTGTGATTTTCTCCTCCCTTTGATAAGTTGACAAGCCTCTTTATGTTATTATTTGCATTTATCATAGCTTGTTCCTGTTGTACGTGAGCACACCAAAGACCCATTCATTGAGAACCACTAATGTAAAAGTGCTATTCATGTAAGAAAAGAAGTTAGTTTGAGTTTGCAATCATAAAAAAAAATGTGCTGAAGCATTGCTGAAACGCAGGTTCAAAACCTTGAACGTCTGTGTGAAGTCAAATTAACCTTCTCAACTTTGCTTTATGAGAATCTTCAATGACTGCATGAGAAAAGTCAAGATGGCAGACGCTCCAAGCATCATCTGTTTTAGTTTCAGCAGTCATTGTCTTAAATCGTGCATAAATATGCACTCCATGAACCTAGTAACCATTATTATTCATGCAGATGATCAACTACTACTAGATCTTTCTGACCTTAGAAATCATTAGCGTTTTCTTCATCTCAGCCCACATGGCATCCGTCCCAAGGCTCTTTCCTGTTATTTATGCTTCCCATATTTGATTTATCTGAGAAACCGGACCTTTAACCTCCATATGAGTCTTGTTGACTCTTTTGATTCTGGATTTGTATGGTTCACGGTCATGAAAAAAATTAATCATCCATTCCATGGATTCCACAGAGGCGGAAGGCCCACAGCTTGGGCTTCTGTTCAAGGTTTCTTCTTTTGAGGATGTTTTTTCTCTTTTTATGTCTATCAAGGGAGTTTTTCCTTGCCATTTTAATACCAACTTAAAGAGACAGCAAACCCAAATAGTAAAATCCTTTCATCAATTACTCACCCTCAAGACATTCTGAACCTGTATGACTTTCTTCTGTGAAGAAGATGTTTTGAAAGTCAACAGAGTCCAAACATCATTAGGACCCACTGACTTCCAGTCATATAGGTTTGGAACAACATGAAGGTGAGTAAATGATGACAAGAGTTTTATTTTTTGGGTGAACTAGGCTAAGATTTAAGAATTTTCTAGTGAGTTTTTGCTTCAGAAAATGTAAAAATCAATTTTTTTTTAGTACTGGAACTCAAATAATTCCAAATTATGAATCCCTTCTACTTGTACAGGTTCCACCTTCCATGCAATTTGTAGTTTAGTTGATCTGGGAAAGAGCAAACGAATTCCAGTTGAATGGCATTACCTTGTGAGACTCAACCAAACATGTTACGGTCTTCTGAAAATAAACTGCCCAGGGTGGAAATATCAGCGATTACTCTCCTCTGCCAGGGTTGACGTGATATGATCGACGTAATCTTTGAGGCATGATGGGGGTAATCTAAAATCATTCCGCATAACCTCACAGACTTCAATTTGCATGTAAAAGGAACAAACACCTGGTAAACATTAATGGGATATTTTCCAAAAGTTGGCAGAGGTTTCTGCTAATGCGCAAGCTTTTTGGATTCAGAATGCCTCCGTTCTTTGTGTCGATGTTTGGGTTTGTCCCAAAACCAGTGTCCGCATTTCAAAACACATGCATCCAACTAATGAACACATGGGATTCACTGATTAAAACCATCAGAAATGAACACGTACACTAAAATTGGGATGAAATTTGCTTAAGCTTGGAACCAGTTGTTCTGACTTTCATGTGGCAGATGTCCATGCTGTAATTTTGGACAATTATGATACAGTCCATCTGATGGACAATCATTATACGTGCATTAGCAGATTTTGTTGTTTGCAGAAATGTCTTGGCTGCATGATAGTTTTGTTACATTAGTGCGTCTTGTTTGGACAGAAGAGTGTAATCGTGTAATCATGTAATCATGATCATGAAAGGTTTGAGCACAGTACTGCCAAGTTAAGTTAATGCAACAATTCAATGCAATTTCTTACAAAAGAAACGTTATTTCATCCAAGAAAATCATCCAAAATGGCAGACAAAGCAAGATTTAATAAGATAATAAATAAAAAGAAAATGTATAGTTCATTCAGTATCACTACTTACAGGGACAGTTGAAAAAATATGAACACAAAATAACATATTCTAAAAAAATAAAGTTTTGGGAAAATTCTTAAATATATTCTTGTATTCTGCAGAAGAAACTGAAGTCATACAAGTTTGGAATGAGAAATCATAACAGTTTTCATTTTTGGGTGAATATCCCTTTAATATCTAATTACAACGCACCATTTCAACCATTGTGTGTACTATATGTATTATGTTTTTTGAGCTCATAAGAGCATCACACTATTAGCTTAAAAACATGTTAACTGGGCTGAAATCATAGTCAAAAATCTATCAAAGATGGTGGATGAAGCAGAAAAAGTTATAAAAATACTTGTAATTAATTCAAAACCAAAAAATAATAATAAAAATAGTTAAATTTGATTGTAATATACCATTTTACTAAATATATCTGTCTATTATGTGTTTTATGCTTTTAAAAGCATATTTTTTTTAGCCTAGCAACATGCTAACACCAAACTCTATTAAAATCAATAGTAAATTAGCGCTTGCCTGCTTTTTCAGTGGAGTTGGTTCTGGAAAGATTTTTCCATTTCTTTTTTTTCCCATTGGGATTTTTAAAAAGTTTTTGTTAAACCATGAACCAAGCCAACCAGCCATGGGGTAAATCACAACTTTACAAACATTAGTTAGAAGCAAAAAAAAACGTGAAAATCAGACAAAAAGACAAAGGTGCAAGACTATGAACTTTAGGAAAAGAACTACAATCCCATAAAGCACTGCAAATTGCAGAGCCTTTTTGGCTTGTTGTAAGTACTCTCTGATTGGTGGAATTTTCATTACAGCATCATGGGTAATGTAGTTTTTCACTAGGAATTCAGATTTATAAAAAAAAAAAAAAAAAAAAAACTTAAAATAAAAGCATATACCATCGATTATCAACCTCATCGCTCACAACAGGTCTGTCTTTAAAGGTTTATAAGTAATGATTAAAATCAGCTTCCCTATGGAGAAAATTAATGTAATTTTAATTTCCAGAAACTATTACACTCTATTGTACAAATTAGTGCTGTGTATCACCAGCAAAGTCACGATACGATACGTATCACGATACAGAGTCCACGATACGATACGTATCACGATACGGGACTGCCTCAAAAGAATTCAAAAGAATTTAGAAAAACAGCTGTTTATTAAACACTGCATGCTATAGGGACATTGCTAACTATTGGCAGAGCAGGCAGTTGACCTCTGCAATATGAATGGCCTCCATAACTCCACAGTACAATATAGGTAATGGCATATGTTTAATGTTTACATTGGACACTCCCCACCAGGTAAAATATTCTGATTGTTTGCATCTTGTTTTTAAGCCCATAAATAATAATGTACTTGTTCTAATAAATTTATATTGTAATTTACTCATATTAATATATAAAAAAATCATATTAACATTGCTGATAGGTTATCATTGCACAAATTAACGCTCTACATTTAAAAAAAAAAAAAAATAAATTAGAAGAGTTCTAAATTAATGTGCTGTCTTCACTGTATAACGCACACACACACGCTCAGTCACACACACAGATCATGTTGCGGCCGCACACAGACATTCAGCAACACAAACATTTTAGCGCTGCCCCGCAATTTTATCAATAAAATAGCTTAATCGCTCAAGAGCTACATTATCTTTCTCAACAAGGAGCTGGTAACATCATTGTTTCTGAAGGAATTAAAGCCACAGCTTCACTGTTACGGTGGTAATTCATACATACACAGCATCTCTCTCTCTCTCTCTCTCTCTCTCTCTCTCTCTCTCTCTCTCTCTCTCTCTCTCTCTCTCATAAGTGAACACTTGATGAATTTCACTTTTCTGATAATAGAATATTGAAGTGAAGATCGCTAAACTGCTAGCTAGCCGGTGTTTTCAGAAAGAAAGCGCGTTTATCCACAGTGGAGAGAGCGCGTGCACATGGTTGCCAGGTTGACAAAAATAAGTATCACACTTAGCAGATATTTCTGTATTGTGCAAGTGGGAAGCTCTGTTTCGGGGATTACGTCTCTTTATATCAGGCAACCCAGTTGTGTTCCTCTGCGGCCAGATTAAACCTTGTTGTTAAACATTTTAAACGGTGTTCTTGTATTCAAATTAAGCGTGGTCCACTGCTGCACACGTGCCACAATATCGACAGGGCCAGCTGTATCGATACTCGTATCGTCAAATCTCTTTGACGATACATCGTCGTATCGATGTATCGAACACAGCACTAGTACAAATGTCCTTGTATTCTTTGCATGAGGAGCACTATTTGTATGACCCATGGAGATGCTGCTTAAGCAGTGTGTTCCAAATCAGTCACTTTTATGGCGATTAGAATGCCACCTGGAAGACAGCTGCCTATCTAGGCAAGTCAGCTCACTAGGGTTTGGAATCAAACCACTATGAGATGCATTACACTCTAGCTGTTCAAATCAAACTACAATTGTTGCACAGCCAATAACTCCTTTAACACCTTTTTCGAGTCTGATTAAATTAATAGGCATCGTGCTGAGAAGAAAAAGCATAAAATATTTGATAAAAAAGTGCTTTGATCATAACCGTACCACCCGAGCAGGATTCCACTGGCAGTTCCTGAGCTCCAGTCTACCACTTTTTCACCAACACTGCACTATTTTTGTCGTGCTCAAGCTTGTCCGTGTGATATACAATGACTGCTATGAATTTTCTCTGTTATATATTCTGACTGGTACATCAAAGCCGGTGCGAAGGCATAAAGGCGGTGAATTAAATGCAATGTCACTAGCACCAGCTCCAGCATCACTCGGATATGAAAAGGATAATCTTGTTTGCCGTGTTGCCCACTATGTCAGTCTGTGCCGGCGGACATTGATATATCTTGACACCTCCCCTCGTTCAACCCTCAACTTGTCCAAACTGTTACCCAGACAACTTCGGTTTGAAAGTCACCGCTAACTCTCACACATCCAGCTGGCAAGGCTGCTGTTTTCTTCCCAAAAAGAAAAGAAATCTGTAACCCCAAGCAGAGAAGATGCAAATGGCTCATGTGTTTTTTTCCTTTTTTTCGTCCTGATAAACTGGCATGGGCAAAAAGAAGAAAAACGGCGGCTGCGTTGCTGTCATTACCATCAAAAGAAGGCTCCCAGGTGCCCTTTTCAAGCGGAAGGCCCGTTCTATTCACTTGGAGAGAGACAGAGTCATGAGGAGCGAACGAGTGGACAGGCGAGAGCGTATGATTAACTCATCACACGGCGCTATAAAAAGAGCCTCTTTATTCCCACGCCAGGCACCACCGCTAACTGTATCTTCACTCGGGTTCTTCTCGCAGCCATTAGAAGGTTGATTTACAACAGCGGGGGGAGAGAGTTGTGACAGTTGTGAAAAGCTGTTTTGCAGCTGCTTTCTCCTGCTTGAGCGCAGATAAGCTTTTATAATGGCGTTCAAGTGTTCGGCAGCAGAGTTTGGCATTCTTGAGCTTCTACAACTGTGACACAATTAAATCGACCATTATAGCTGCGTCGCTACGCTTCTAAAGTTTCTAGATAATCAAATCATTCTAGGAAATGTTTTTATTAATGTCACAGCTTTCTGTGATTAAAACATCTTATGCTATGAAGCGTAATAGCACCGACTAGCAAGTGGATTTTTTGATTTTCTGAATGTAATGCCCATGCAAATGTCATTGCCATGATGCAATTAACTTAAAAAATTGCATGTTTGTAAGAAACAAATCCATCATTAAGACATTTTTAACTTTGAACCATTGCTTCCAGCTAAAATACGAGTGCATAATCCATCATTTTGCTTCCTCCAGTGTAAAAGTCATCTTGTCTGAATCAGGAGAGGAATATGCACAGATCAAGAACCATTTACAAACAGAAACAGTCCAAAACAGTTCATAAACAAATATGTGGGATTTTAATGTGAGAGGACAACAGGAGATGGACTTTTACACTGGACGAAGAGTTATTATGGACTTATTTTGGCCAGAAGCAAAGGTTGGTTTGAAGTTAAAAACATCTTAATGATGGATTTGTTTCATACAAACATGCAGCTTTTGGCTTCATAACATGTTAATTGATGGACTGGAGTTGTGTCGGTTACTTGTGGATTATTGTGATGTTGTTATCAGCTGTTTGGACTCTCATTCTGACGGCACCCATTCACTGCAGAGCATCCACTGGTGAGTAAGTCATTTAATGTTACATTTCTCCAAATCTATTCTGATGAAGAAACAAAGTCATACATCTTGCATGGTCTGAGTGTAAGGAAAGTTTCAGCATATTTACAGTTTTTGGGTGAGCTATTACTTTAATTCCTTTTTTTCTCCCTTTTTTAAAATGTCCGCAGGCATAAAAAAAGGAAGTCTGATCGCTAAGAAATTTAACAGCAGACTTTTCTTCAAAAAGCCACATCATTTGAGCAATTATTCACAAATGGTGCAGGCAAATTACATGCCGAAGTAATTATAATATAAATTATATGTAAATATAATTTGTTTGTTGATAGTTGTTTCCTCATCTAAGCAGAATATATCAAAATAATTGCTTTGTAATGTTTCTGTTAGATCATTGCGCAAAAACAGTTATGAGGGAAATATTTCTGGAGTTGGGAAGTCTGAATCATCACCCAGAAGTGTTTCCACGAGTCCCCGCATAGCAGTTTACATAATTTATATAGCTAATGAATGTTTAGATAAAAAAAGACTGTTTATCACTATGTTTCCAGTAATGATGTCAATTACGGAATAAACTCCAATTAGTGTGTATTTGTGTGTTCAAGATCTGTTTCTTGCAGCCACCCTAATTGTGTTTCTGCTATATAAGTCACAAAATCTTTCTCATAACACTTTACAAGTCGATAAAAAGGATAAATATGTTTTGTTTAAGTCTTATGAGTTACATGGGAAACATTTACACCATTTACACAAGAAACCAATATTCAGCTCATTAACGACACATTATCATTCATAATACCGAAATATGGTGTGCAATCACAGTTTACAGTACATGTTAAAAGTGAGCAGAACAGCTTATTCATATTAAACATTTACATCTCAGTTGATACTTGCATTGCTTTTTAAAGGCTTTAAAATTATAGTTATCAAAAATCAAAACGCTTCTCTGAGTAATTTAAGATCTTTTTAAGGACTTTATAAAGACAAATTTGAAGTGAATAAGTGACAAAATACACTTTTTTGTTATTACTGAACAATAACAAGTGAGTTCAAGCTCTGATTAATTTTTATTCATAATTTTAATAGTTAAATCGGATAAAATATTGGATAAAATAGTTAAATTTCTTTAAAATATTTTATATATATATATACAGTATATATATATATATATATATATATATATATATATATATATACAGTATATATTAGTGCTGTCAAACGAATAATCGATTAATCGATTAAAAACGATTACATTTTTGTTTACAAATTATATGTGTGTACTGTGTAGATTTATTATATATATATATAAATACAAACACATGCATGTATATATTTAAGAAAAACTATGTTATATTTATAAATTAAATATTGTTATATAATATAAATTATATGAATATAAATATATATTTTCAAAATATATACTGTATGTGTTTGTATTTATATATACAAATAAATATACACAGTACACACACATACATTGTGTAAACAAAAACTTTTATTTTGGATGCGATTAATCGTTTGACAGCACTAATATATATATATATATTATTTGCATTCATAAGTACTTTAACTCAAAGATTTCAATATATTTTTTTCTTTCTTAATACAGTGTGCCAGAAAATCGAAGGTCAAGTCTTTGTTTGTGCATGTTTTCTTTAATTTTACACACCTGTTAATCTCTATATGAACCACATTGAAATTCTTGTAAAACACCAATTATCAAAACGCTTTTGTATTTAACAAAATCCTTATAAAGAGAAATGCAAGGAGCGATCTTAACAAGCTCATAATGCTAAACTCCTGCTGGGGCTTGTTACCTCAACACAACGCCTAGATAATATTCAACAGACATCCTCAGAACAAGGATAAAAAAGAGCCGTACTGAGGAGAGTTGGTATCAGGTGAAATTTTACTTCGAAGTGCAGTCATTAAAAAAAGGTTTACACCGAAAATTCTTTTTGGAAAGACATAACAACAGTACAACGCACCAAACAGAGAATACATTCATCCCTCACAGTCCTGTTTTCATTCTCGTCAAATTAAATATGTTGTTTACCTTACTATGGTTCATTTTCGGGCATTAAATTACAGTGTTGGTGGTAATGTATTACAAGTAACTTAAATTACATAATCAGATTACTTTTTCAAGTAACTGGTAAAGTAACACATTACTTTTAAATTTACAAAAAATATCGAAGTTACTTTTTCAAATAAGTAACGCAAGTTACTTTGTTTTCCCGTTTATTCACTGACAGCTCTCCCATCCCCGTTTTGAGAGAAATCGGAAGTGATGCACAGAGGAAGAGGCACTTCCTTCAGGCTTATTGATTTCACTTTTGGTGTCAAAGGGCCCTTACAGTTGCCAAAAATATAACTTTTGAGTTTTTTGCTATTAAAAACAAATAAGCAAACCCAGCCCAGGTGACAAAAAGTAACGCAAAAGTAACAAAATCCGGCCAAAACAAAGTTAATTTTGTATTCATTTTGGGAGTTCGAAATGGCTTGCCAAAGCGAACTTTCCGGAAAAGTTTGTTCCGGCTGCAAAACTCCTTCGTACTACCATTGGTCCGTGACGATTATGTCATAGGAGGTGTGCGCTGAGGCCCCGCCTTCTTTCACGTGGAACGATGTCCGCGGGTAAAAACATGAACACAGTGGAGAGCCGCTTTATAGTCTAGTAGAAAATAAATTTGTGCTTCTGATGAAATGAGACACTGACACTATTTTTCATGTTTAATACACTTTATATTGAATAAAGTATCATGTAAATACATGTGACGTGACTTCACGGGAATGCTATTTGCAGAGCTCATGCAAACATACCCATGTTGCTATGATCAGATGCTTTTTTAAAAGAAATGCTTGCCATTTTCTCCATTTTTGTTGTGTTTATTTTGTTATTGAGAGGAAAGCTCGCAGCACAGATTTACATATTCGTTTAAACGTTACTTTCATCAGAGTGGGCGGCGGCGGGATGTTCGCTAACAGTATACCGCTGCACACGTATTTTGAACTTCGTTTTACCCCTAAACGAAGAACGAAAAGGAACTTCGTTTTGAGTATATCAGGGCCTTAACAAATACAAATGCAAACTGTGTTTTTATAATGGCATCCAGTCACTTAAAATTTCTACCTATGCACAATCATACATCCACACCAATAGGGGGCATGATAAAAGCAAAGAATGGCCTATTAATAAAAATATATATATTTAAGAATAATGTTAACTATTTTAAATTATAGAGGTTACAAAAATACAGAATATAACATGATATTATTATTTTGTCTGTTTAATGAAAAGTCATCCCTCTACAGGTCAAGGTCTTTGAGGAAAATGTTGTCACAGTATCTTTTTTCTGTACTGCTTCTTTCCACTCAATCTCCAACGAGCTGAGACGAGATTTTACAACATTTAATTGTCCTTCAGTTTCGAGCTCCAAACACAATAAAGACGAGAACATGACAAAGTCTCCACAATAAGGAGCAAACAAAGATATTGCCCTCGCTAATGGAATTGTTTCCATTACTCAGTCGGGCAATAAAAAGCCATTTTCCTTCTCAGGTCCTGAGCCTGCTGCAAATTACAGCCGTACACATCACAAACAAGCTGTGCCGTTATTACTTATGTCTTTCAGGAGCCCCCAGAAGACAGCAGAGGTGAAACTATCAAGATCTTCTCCATAGTTCAAACACAGATATTAAATGTTTCATCATTTTCTCGGCTCGTAGATGGGGCTACAGCCGAGGCAATGGCAATCTGTGATATTAAAATGTTCATTAGCCTAATGAGATACTGCTGAAACAATAGGTCCATCATGTCATTTTGAAGCAGCAAGTCAATGACTTTAAAAGGAGTCATATTAACAAAAAAAACATAATATTCTTTAAAATTCATATTTCTCATTCAATAACTCTGCGTATACACAAATTTCTGAGTGAAATCTGCATATGAATGTTTTCACATAGAAATTCATCAATTGCCTAAAGTCAGCCAATCGTACTAAAGCTTACCAAATGGAGAAAGTGAACCTCATTTTTGTGTGAAAAGCAGGTCGAAGGCTGAAACTACTTAATGCATGAGCTTGATGCAGACTAGCATTTTTTATTTAAAAAAGGGGTTAACCAATCAAAACAGAGATAATTTACATATGGAGATCTTAAAGGTACAGCATCAAAAAACAGGCTGGGAAAATAGTCATGAAAAACGAATGTTTGTTTTTGCAAGAAATGCCAGTAGCATTATAAGTGGATATATAATGTTTAAAAAACACAATATGACCTTTTTTTTAAAAAAAGTTCTGCACATTTTAAAATGCATTCCTACTTTACTAACTTTCTGCATAACAACAAAAGGCCTGGCAGATGGACACATCACTCAGTGCATTAAATTAGAGCAAGGACAGTAAAATGAGTGACTTTTCAATGGGTGAAAAGTCTGGTAACTGAAATCTGAGCAGGAATATATGTGACACTGTCAAAGCAAGCCTTGGTTTTCAGTAGACCAAATATAGCAGGAAATCTGACATGTTCTTATATGAATTCAGAGCTGCTGACTTGTATGATGACATTTAACTCTCTAGCTTCCCAGTGTCATTCTCGGTCGGCTAAGAATAACCAAACATAAATATGTAACATTGACAGAATGCTCTCTATTCTGAATGGCAATATCTCTTCTAGGGAAAAAGCATGACATTGATGCTGCTAAGAGTGCATTAAGTGGCCACTTTATTATACATCACTGAGCAGCACTACAGATGGGAATCTGTAATTAAATATGAATCATAAGGATTTTTCCTGTTCCAGTTCAAAATGTTCAAAAATATATTGGTAAAAAAATATATATATTTTTTTTTTTTTGGAAATATATTTATTGAAATGTATCGATATATATTGAAATATATGTCAAATAATTGCACAATGTTATTGAAATGTATCGATATATATTGAAATACATGTCAAATAATTGCACAATGTGTATATTTAACTATACACTGTCATATGAACAACAAGTCAGTAATCCATTTATTTAAGTTTTACAGTTAGGTCTAGTTATAAACTGATTCACTAAAACAGTTCAAAAGAGTCATTTGTTTGGGATTCAGACTATAATGCACAATTTGTTTTGTGCTGTAGATTCAGCAGCAGCGCTGCGGCGGCATTGATTAAGTGCTGAAAACTCTAAATGTTGGCAGAACATTTCATAATCAAGAATTTCACTGAATCAAACTTTTCACTGTTCTGGATAGTAACAACAGTAGCTAGTGCTTTCCAACCCAAGTTAAGACATCTCATTGTGGGTTAATGCAAAATTCTGATTTGTATCGTAAATGTAGCCTCTTCACACCAGGGAATGTTTTACTAGTGTTACTGTCCAGTTTAGATGAGTTTGTGACCATTGTGGCCTCAGATTCCTGTTATTAACCGACAGGAGTGGAATCCGCTGTGGTCTGCAGACCATTCACCTCAAGTTTTGACATATTGCACATTCAGAGATGCTCTTCTGCATGGCACTGTTGCAATGTGGATATTTCAGTTACTGTCACCTTCCTCTCAGTTTGAACCAGACTGGCCATTCTCCTCTGACCACTCTCAATAACAAGCCAGTATTGCCCACAGAGCTGCCACCATACTTGGTAAACCCTAGAGACTTGTGCATGAAATTCCCAGGAGATCGACACTTTCTGAGATACTCAAACTACCCACCTAGCACTAACAATCATCCCATGGTCAAAGTCACAAAGCCACGGCAGAAGATAGCGTATACAGCTCCAACCCTAAGTTATTTTTTAAATAAAATGTGCAAACTGTGACCATCTAATTCATTTGCAGATGACTTTCAGGATTGCGAAATCACTTTGTGTGTGCAACCGATTCTCTTTGCATTTACATAGCCCTTTACTAAACTCTTATTCATCTCTACCAACCATTTTGATGATGATATCTGGTAATCTTACTGTTTAAAAAAAGCTGTTCGCCAAAAAATCTTTTTGAAATGTCACATGCAGCTTTAAAGTTATCTCCCATGTTTTCATGTGTAATCGTGATGGAATTCTACATCTGATCTTCAAGAGATGTGCACATCCTCACAGAAGCAGTCCAGGTCTATTCAAAAGAACACTTAGTAATGGATTTCAAAACCACCTGAAGAACTGAGGTCATGTCACACATTTTAGAAGTCAAAGTTAAAGGGGATGCCATTTCTCCAGTGATATTTTTTTCCAATCTAATGTGCAGAGAGAGGTATAGGATGGCTTCCCAAAAATCACTGGCACTTTTAAAACACTGTTCTGTTTGTCTGATCCAATGTCAATTCAATTCTATGTCAGCCATGTCAATTTTAGGTTAGCGTGAGTTTGAGGTGGCACTACCTGTCTGAACAATGCTGGGGGAAGAGCTTGAGAAAGCTGTTTGAAGTCACATTTGGTGACGTTAGTGTCACAGAAACCAGACTGTGGGTTGCAGCAAATTGCCCCATCCTTCAATAAAAGCCTCATGACATTGACACAGGATCACAAAACAGATTGCTAAATGTGTCACATAAATGGTTAAGATCAGACTGAAATGGTCATATATCTTGTAGACTGTTAAAATATGAACTTCCGTTGCTCATTTGTAATGTTGCCATCTTTCAGAAGAATCTGCAGAGTGGGCGTTCCCTTATAAACCAGAAACAGCATAATTGTGACATTTTACCTGCCCATTAGTTACAAAGTTAGGTTAGGTTATTTTTTAAGTTTTTTTGGACTGTGGAGCAACTTTTTGAAACTTGCTAACTGTTAAAAAAAAGGTCTGTGGCTTATTTATAATTTTGGGATCTTTCTAAAGAATATGCAGAGTGGAAAGTTCTACACATAGTCAGGAACAGCATTACTATTATGTCTTAAACTTCTAGAAGTTACGTTAATTTTTACAGCTTAGTTTCTATAAATGTTCATTTTGGACTTTGGGGAAAGTTTTTGAAACTTTTTAACTGTTAAAAATAAATGTCTGTGGCGTTTCTAACATTGGGATCTTTCAGAAGAATCTGAAAAGTGGAAGTTTCCACACAGTCAGGTACAGCATCACTATTATGTCTTAAACTTCCAGAAGCTAAAAATTAAAGTTATTTTTTTCAGCTTAATTTCCATAAATGTTCTTTTTGGACTGTGGAGAAAGGCTTTGGACACCGGTAATTGTTAAAAAATAAACTTTCATGGCTCATTTGTTACGTTGGGATCTTTCAGAAGAATCTCATAGTGGAAGGTTCTACACACAGTCAGTTACAACATTACTATTATGACAAACTTCTAAAAGTTAGAAAATTAAGCTATTTTTACAGTTTTGTTTCCATAAATGTTCTTTTTGGACTGTGGAATAACTTTTTGAAACTTTTTAACTATTAAAAAACAAACATTTCTATTCTTTAGGAAGAATCTGCAGAGTAGAAGGTTCCACTCACAGTCAGTTAAAGCATTAATATTATGTCATAAACTTCCAGAAGATAGAAACTTTTTTGCAATTTAGTTTCCATATTCTTTTTTGGACTGTGGAGGAAGGTTTTGAACATTGTTAATTAGTAAAAAGGAAACTTCTGTGGCACATTTCTAATGTCAGGATCTTTCAGAAGAATCAGCAGAGTCAGGAACAGTGTTACTTCTAGAAATAAACTGGTAGAAGTTATTTTTGCAGTATAGTTTCCTTAAATGTTCTTTTTGGACTGTGGTAGAACTTTTTGAATCTAGAGTGGAAGGTTCTACAAGAACAGTGCAATTGCAACATCACACATGCCTATTAAGAAGCTATTTTGCAGCTTATTTTTCATAAATGTTTTGGAGGAACATTCAGAACTTTTGAAACTTCCAGTATGGAAGCTCTTGAAGCTCTTCAAGCTCTTGAAACTCAAAAAGATCAAGTAAAATTCGGTTCCTCACAACATGTCCCCTCAAAAACCAATGTTTCAGCCATTCCTCTTTCAAGATTAGTGACAGATCATTGCAGTTCCCACACTGATAGAGACACAATAGACAGCAAAAGGTCCCAGCATGCCCCTGTCTTTCAACCCTGCCCGCTCCCCATGTCCTGTCAAAAAGGGTTTGAACGTTTGCTCTCTGTTAGCAACAGAAACACCCAATCTAAATGTAAACTGGCCTTGCCTAGCAGGGTTCCTCTTCTCCTCACAGGCTTGAGGGTTTGCCAAGAGCTGAAATTGAAAATGTAGCCAAATTCCAGCCTTCCTGAGCTGAGCTGTCAGCCGTCTTTATCCTGGTATAGTAGGCAGTGTAGCCAAAGTTCACAGAGTTGCGGTCATGACTTGAGGTAAGATCAAAAGAAAACGGCTGGGATTCAATATCAATGGGACGTCAGAAAAAAAAATGAAAGCAAAGTGTGAAAAATAGGCTTCAGGAGTCTGGCCTTATTACTTGCAAATAAATTATTGCAATTGTGAGGGAACTGTAAAGTAGTCAAAGCTGTGGAAGATCTAAAGACTTCTACAGCGATCAGGTGTATGTGGACAAGCAAGAAGAATGTCAAACTGGTGTCCAGGCATAAGGCCACCATCATAAACAGTGAGTGACCAGCATCCATTTGATGGTAAGCATTGCTCAGATGCATTCACCAACAGAGTCCTCAAAAGCTATAACTGCTGCTACCAAAAACTCTTCTGAGGAGGAATTAGTCAGGTCATTGCCTGACTTACAATTACAACACAAATATATGTATTTTTAAAGAAATATTTATATAATATACCAGAACCTCAAATGTACTCTGGCCAAGCTCTGGTTAAACATATTAATTATAACTTGGCTATTTAAACAACTGCAAATAAGGAATGGAACTTAACAGGGTGGAAATATTTAATATGTGATTATACTAATCATACTAATTTTTGACTTTTTATCAAATAATTCAATTCAATTCACGTTTATTTGTATAGTGCTTTTTTACGATACAAATCGTTGCAAAGCAGCTTCAAAGAAAATTTTAAAATTTCTACATTATATTAAGGAGTAGCTTATCAGTGGTTGAACAGGGTTGAAAGTTTGAAAACAAGACAAACCAAATAATACAATTTACTGATAATTGTGCTATTTTATCACACATTTATATATTGTTTCAGTTTTATGTCACTTTAACAAAAACTATTTTTAGTATACTAAAAATGTATATATTTAGAAGTTTTAAAACTTTAACTTTAACTTTAAAATTCTCTCACAATCTCAATAATTAGTACACTAATACTAGTTTTAATTAACAATAACACCACTGGTAGGAATGAACCGGTACTATTGAAGAATTTAGCTTGCATGAGGTATCTCCAAGAAAACAAGATAGCCTTAAGTACGTCATATCTATGCTGTTTTTTTTCTGATTTAACTATAACTACCCAGTTCTAAGTCAGATGGGCTGTTCCGGTCTACGTCGGTGGTTCTTGTCCACAATAAACAACAATGTTCAACAGACTTTGAGTCAAAAGTCTGGTTATGCAAAGACTAAAGACGAACAGACCAGAAAGACTTCTGGGAAAAACACACCTCGCACGCTCATCGGAGTAATGTGTGAATTTAAAGTAATTTGTCTTGTTTTGTATGCAGGACGAGACGATCGTCACAGACAGATTGTTGTTAGCCGTCTACACACAGCTTATTATACACCCAGAGGTATAAATCACCCAGACCCAGATTGTCAGACATTATTCTGTTTACTGTAATTTAAATTCTCATTAGGTTTTATTCACAATGCCTGAATCATATTTACATTTGGCAAAAGTTCCATTTTCAGAATGACACACAAGCCTTGAGAAGAAGAGCCAGAGAGCATTAGCGATTCACAGGACATCAGGCTAAAGCACAGGAACAGCATGGTGAATTGTGCCTCCAGCTGGCCAGCACATTTTTCCTGACCCCCCGCCACCGGGACATGAGAGACTAAATGGCGGCCCTGTCAGCCAGAGCTGCTCCGTGATAATAGGAAATCCCAGGTCGGGGAGGGAAGCCCCGTGGTGCAAACGAGATGAGTCATCGCCATTTGCTCCGATACGCTCATGACAATGAGAGATTTCTCACCTAGAATAGGCAGCAAACCAAACCAAGATGGAATATATCCAGCGTATTATAATACAATGGAACAGCATTTAATGATAAGAATGGAGCAAAATGAACACAATGATGGCTGAATTCAGCAGTGCCGGACACATTCATGTGGAATTGGCTTATGATGCAATGAATATGTCAAATTATGGATCCCTTGGTGCACCAAAAAATGTACCACGGGGTTACTATGTCTTTTTGGACATGGTAATGCCATTATATGCCATTAAATATATATGGCATTATATTTAATGCCATTATATAGTTTGGAATACCATAGTAAATGTACACTTTTTTGAAGGAAGTCTTTAAGCTAAAAAAAAACAAAAAAAAAACAGTAAAAAGTAATACTGTGAAATATTTTTTTAATTTAAAATAACAATTTTTTTTTTTTTTTTGCTGTGATCAAAGCTGAATTTTCAGCATCATTACTCCAGGCTTCAGTGTCACATGATCCTTCAGAAATCATTCTAATATGCTGATATTTGCTTCTCAAGAAACATTTCTGATTATTATAAATGTTAAAAACAGTTTAAAGCAATAATTTAATTAAACAAGAACAGTAGTGTAATTCCATTATTTAATACAAAAATAGACTTTAATTCATAAAAATATAGTTTGAATCAGCATTAATTAATCACAGATTAATGGTAATAAAAATATTATTAATATAATAATAATAAATTATTAGTATGATAAATATTAATTAATAACAATACAATTAATAATAATATGTAATTACAATATGATAATTTGGGAAGAAAATGTGCTTAATTTTGTAATTGAATGATGCCACAATGCAAATGCAAAATTGGCTTCATTTTCCTCCTTTAGATTTGTGATTTGTGAAATGTGAGTTGGACATGTTTTTGAGAGGTGCATGCAATAAGACTGCTAATGCAGTCTTCACTTCACAATTGGCATTATTATAATTCCATCACAGTACTCATAATCTTCACGAGGGCTTTGTGTTTGAGCCGAGGGACTTAAGGAGCAGCCTGAGCAATAAAGACGTGTCTCCAGCATTTACAGATGAAAGCAAGGAGAATGTAGTCCAGAATAAGGAGAATGCATGATGCTTGACTGATGGAGTGAGCACTGGGAAATATCTGACAGAATAAATCACTGGTCTGATATTACAGATTCTGAAGTAGTAAGAAAGTACCTAAACTTCACGTAAACCTTACCTTAAGACTAAATCACTAATAATAATAATAATGTTAAAACACATTGAAGTTATTCATTTTAATTAAAATGTTTAAAGTGGGACACAATGTTATGAACATTTCTGGACTGCATTTCTTAAAAGCATCATAAGCCTAAATTGTAGGACAGCTGATTATGGCATAATTGGTGTTCTGTAATCCAAGGAATCTAACAAGACCAGTCATATGACAAGAGGCAAAACTGTGTATAAGCTATTAGCATTTTTGGAAATTGCATTATTAATGGTTAATGGTTTTATATTAATGGTTTATCACTTTTGAGCAATAGGTGGCACTGACACCAAATTGATGTGGTGTGGTCAGTGTGACAATGATACACATAAAGTTTAGTGTCAATATGTCAAAGCTCTGCAGAGATACTGCCTCAGATGCACTTTGGTATCATGCCATCAAATGTGTTGATGCGGTAAATTTGTTGATGCAGATTTTTGCCAGCATGTTCTGAAGATGATCTGAGCCAAATTTGGTGAAAATCGGACCAATGGTCTAGGAGTTTGAAAAAGTAGGTTTTTAACATAAATCAAAATAGCAGACAGGAATTTTGTCCAATTATGGCATAATTGGTATCGATGTTCTCAAGGAATCTATCAAGACAGGTCTCATGACAATAGGCAAAATTAATCAAAAGTTATTTGTGTTTGATTTTTTCATTACAATTTTGACCACAAGGTGGCCAATTTTTAAAATTCGTAAAATTTTTGAGTACCTTCAGGGCATAGTGCCGAAGACACATACCATGTTTCGTAACGACATGCCACTGCATTCGTAAAATATAGCATTTTATGGCAAAATTCAAAATGGCGACAGCCAAAATGGCTGACATGGGAAAATCTAATATCGTTTGATTTGGAATGTCACTCTGATTCTAAAGAGAGCTCCAAATGTAAAGAGACCAGTCTTGTGATTTTTGGCAAAACCATTCAGAAGTTATAAGCAAAAATTGCCATTTTTGTCACACCTCCTGACCACTAGGTGGCACTGTGCTGAAACTGTGCAGGTATCCTAAGACCATGGTTGTCATAACACACACCAAGACTGCATCTGAAAGCTTAGGCTGCTGATGTCAGGCAATGACTTCGCAGGCACACAAAGGTGCTTCTGATTAATGATCTTAGAGCAAGCTATAATACTGATTTATCGCTAGAAGTAGCAGGATCAGACTAATGTTGCCATTTTTGTCACACCTCCTGACCAGAGGTGGCACTGTGCTGAAACTGTTCAGGTATCCTAAGACCATGGTTGTCATAACACACACCAAGACTGCATCTGAAAGCTTAGGCTGCTGACTTGTTGCCTCGTTGCCTTATCAGGCAATGACTTCGCAGGCAGCGTTTGCGCACAAAGGCACCTCACAGTTTCAGTTAGAGACTCCAAATTTGGTGTGGTTAATGTACAGACTGTCATCTATCTGTGTGCCAAATATCACAACTTTTTACTATACAGCTCTATGGGCTGCCATAGACTTCATGTGCGGAAGTAGAAGAAGAAGACTAACAGATATACAAATATAACAAATATAGATATGAAACAAATAAAACTAGGAAACATGTTGTAATGTATACTGTTTACAAAATGAATGTTTACAAAAATAATTTGCATTTACAACTAACTAACCAACTAACCAACTAACTAACTAACTAACCAACCAACTAAATAAATAAATAAATACATGATAGATTTTTTAAAACATTATAGTTACTCATATTAATTATTTTTTTTATTATTATTATTATTTTTTTTTTTATTTTTTTGGGGGGGGTATATAGTGGTATGTAATATCGGAAATTCACCAGGAGAACATAATCAGGGTTTGAATTTGACTTCTTCACTCACCAGCCAATTTCGCTACTAAATTTTGAAGTTACCGGCCATTCGTAACTTCTACTAGCCAAAAAAAATAAAAAATACAGAAATAAACCAACAGCTTGAGGCTGTCCACACTAGATGTGACAAAGCAGGCACTGCAAATCACTTGAACTTTGTGTCAGTACATCATAAATAGAACGAGGCATCAGTTGTTTAAGTAAGCTAGATATACGCAGATGTTGCGCAATTACAAATCATGACGTTGATGATTCAAGAGTTCAGTATTTGCGCTAAATCTGCACAGATTTGGCTTAAATGAACTTGCCCAAGAAATTAATGAGTGAACATAATTTATGAAAAGTAACCCACCAAATTGGCTAGTGATTTGACAGCGTTACCCGCCACAGCTGATTTTTTACCTGCATTTGGCAGGTGTTCATTTCAAACCCTGAACAATGTTTACAAAACAAACAAACAAACAAATAAATAAATATTTAGTTTGTTAAAATACATTACACTTATTGATTTTAATAAAAATGTTTAACGTGGCATGTAATACTATGAACTGTCATGTTCAATATAATGCAGCCACAAGTGTTCAAACGCTGTTAGTAACAAACAAAACCATTTTAGCATGTATACTAAATAACACATCACTGTTAATCATATTTTCCGTCTTTTACTCTCACTCTCTACTCTCATTTTCCCCCCACTCTTTTTCTTGATTACTTATGATTTAACCAAGTTCAGTATTATGGCTGCCTCATTATGCTATTGAAAGCGTTTTCTCATTGCGTTGCATGCTTGGCTAGCAGATTGCGCTGAAGTGTGAGAGCAGCGGATTGGGCCGTGTGCACTCAGCTCTTCCCTGCTGATTCGGCATGCCATCAGCATCCTGCCCAGTGCAATATAATGATCAGGGCCCAGGTGACACACACAGAGACACACAGCAGCGTGCTAGAGATTCAGCCGCGTATGCTAATGCTACTAACGCCCCATTGTAAAGCATGCAGTGGGTGAGGAGCACGCTTTAAAAGGGGGTGTTGCAATCGAGAGAGAACACAAACAAGCAAACAAGAAAGGACGACTTGTTATGGCAGACAGTAATAGACAGGCCTAGACAGAATCTGGACTTTTTCTGCATTTTTGGCACTGAATTTCAGCAGAAAGGATTTAAACATGGTTAAACGTGCTAAACATTTTTGAGAATACTACATTACACAAGCTAAAAGCTAGGGCTGCCCTCGACTAAAGATTTTTCTGGTTGACTAGTAGTCGTTCATTTGAGGCATTAGTTGACTAATCGCACGTTTATCAATAAATCATTTAAATCATAATAATGCACCTTTAATTGTCTAATAAGTGCTCAAGCGCACGCATAAAGCTTGTCACAGCACACCGGCAGAAGTAATGATTGTGAATGTGTCAGGGAAAAACAGTAAGGAAGCTACATTAACATTTTAATAATTCATTGTTAAACTAGTGCTTTTTTGTTTTCAGTTTAAGAGATGAAGTCGGCGACACTGACTCATCATCTCCGCAGTAGTGGAAGCGCCTGTATGCATGTTTCATACAGATTACATAATCTGAGAATATCTGTTTTCCATTTGAATTGTCTTATTTGAAAGTAGACATTTCACTCTCTATAGATATTTTGTTTTTATGTCAGTAAGGCAAATATACACGGAGTTTCGCGCTCAAGTTCACAGAGACTGAGACGGCAGAAAGCGCATCATTGTTTGCTTTCATTATTTTACAAAAGTGCCATGTTTTGTTGTTATTGTGAGTGCAGACAAATAAACGTAGAGTCTTTACAGATTTTAAATATGTATTACTTTTGTCTGTATGACCAAAATTACGGAGTATTTTAAGAGCAAGTGAGCGCACCGGCGCCTCCATCTGTCCTGCAGTGAGCGCTACTGTTCAGCTTCCACTCTCCGCACAGACACTTGAATAGCGCACATTTCTCTAGGTTAACATTAGATTGAGCGGCCATGTAAAGTTGCTAATACTTACATATTTTAGATAAATCATATTTGAAGTCGATGAATGACTGAGCGCCTGGATGTCCTGCCCGATGTACTACCACATAGACCACCCATTAACTATCTGCGTGACTTGGCCAATGAGGATTTTTTATTTATTTATTTATTTTTCTGCGACTAAGCAACTAATAAAATTTTGGTCGACCAAACCTTTTCTGGTCGACTAACGGTTAGTTGACTATTAGGGGGCAGCCCTACTAAAAGCATGATCAAATTAGACAAATATACTATAAACAAGGAGAAGGAGGGTATCACTTATTCTTTTTGGTATGGATATACGGATATACAGGTGCATCTCAATAAATTAGAATGTCGTGAAAAAGTTAATTTTTTCTTGTAACTTATTTCAAAAAGTGAAACTTTCATATATTTTAGATTCATTACATGTAAAGTAAAACATTTCAAAAGTGTTTTTTGTTTTAATTTTGATGATTAGAGCTTACAGCTCATGAAAGTCAAAAATCAGTATCTCATTTTATTAGAATATTTACATTTGAGTTTCAATAAATGACCATCCCTACAGTATAAATTCTGGGTATCTGTTGTTCTTTGAAACCACAATAATGGGGAAGAATGCTGACTTGGCAATGGTCCAGAAGATGGACATTGATGCCATCTACCAGGAAATTTTAGAGCACTTCATGCTTCCTTCTGCTGACAAGCTTTATGGAGATGCTGATTTCATTTTCCAGCAGGACTTGGCACCTGCCCACACTGCCAAAGGTACCAAAAGCTGGTTCAATGACCATGGTGTTACTGTGCTTGATTGGCCAGCAAACTCGCCTGACCTGAACCCCATACAGAATCTATGGGGTATTGTCAAGAGGAAGATGAGAGACACCAGACCCAACAACGCAGATGAGCTGAAGGCCACTGTCAAAGAAACCTGGGCTTCCATACCACCTCAGCAGTGCCACAAACTGATCACCTCCATGCCACGCCGAATTGAGGCAGTAATTAAAGCAAAAGGAGCCCCTACCAAGTATTGAGTACATATACAGTAAATGAACATACTTTCCAGAAGGCCAACAATTCACTAAAAATGTTTTTTTTTATTGGTCTTATGAAGTATTCTAATTTGTTGAGATTTGTGAATTGGTGGGTTTTTGTTAAATGTGAGCCTAAATCATCCCAATTAAAAGAACCAAAGACTTAAACTACTTCAGTCTGTGTGCATTGAATTTATTTAATACACGAGTTTCACAATTTGAGTTGAATTACTGAAATAAATGAACTTTTCCATGACATTCTAATTTATTGAGATGCACCTGTATATATATATATATATACACACACAAATTATTATTATTTTTTTCAAAATACCTAATGCAATTTACACAAACAAGCACTTTAATACACCTCTTCTATGAAGAACATGTTTTATGTTTTTTTATATTTTTTGGTGGGTCAGAAATATCAGGGTTAAAAGTAAAAAAAAACTCATCCCATGATTAAGAAAATCAGTTAATGAAATCCTTTACAAATTATTAAACCTTACTAAGTAGTTTGCTGTCATTTTACGATTTTTGTTTTCTAAAAGTAAGTTTTGTTAAAACATTACACATATTTAAAAATGTTTGTCCACCAAATCAAGGTTGTGTGGTGCAACTAGTGCACAGAAACATGAAGAAAAAATTCAAAAATAAATAAATAAATTAAAACAGGACACCCTCATGACCGTCAAGTCTCTTAAAATATCAGATAATGACAAGGCAAGGTTAAAGGGATAGACTACCTTCAGTTGGTGGTCCCTATTGACTTCCATAGTATAGAGAAGAAAAAAAGAACACTATGCAAGTCAATGGGAACCAACTAAAGGTGAACTATCCCCTAAAAGGGATAGTTCACCCAAAATATTTTTTAGTAACTTCCACTAACTGTCGTACGCGCGTTCACGAGAGACTGCCGCCGGACGTAGGAGCAGTGCATGCGCGTCTGAGTCTAACGAAAACCAATGTTTGTTTACAGGAGCAAAGAAAGCAAAGTTTCCTTACTTTACCAAAAGAAAACCAGTCTCCTCTTGGCTTATATCGAAATCCTCCTACATTTTTCTTTACAAATCCTCGTTTTGTGCTTCTAATTCGTGACTGGAGTTTTGTGCACGACGCATACGTCCTACTTCATCCGCCCGGAACGCTTCAATCTACGACAGTTAGGAGAAGTGAAAGAAAGGTGTTTAAATGTTTTAAATATGGATTTTTATTTTATTTAACAAAAGCATATCGATTAGCTACAGGAGGCCTTTATTCACCCCCGGAGCCGTGGGATGCACGTTTTAATATGGATGAATGCGCTTTATTTGACCATTTTTGGACTGTTGAACAAAAACACCCGCCTACTGCAATTATAAAGCTTGGAAGAGCAAGGATTTTTTTTTATATAACTCCGATTGGATTCGTCTAAAAGAATGAATGAATGAATGAATGAATGAAGCATTTATATAGCGCTTTTATTGTGTATTGCTATACACCCAAAGCGCTTTACAATCATATAGGGGGTCTCTCTTCAACCACCACCAGTGTGCAGCATCCACCTGGATGATGCGACGGCAGCCACAGTACAACGGTGCCAGTGCGCTCACCACACACCAGCTACAGGTGGAGAGAGAGAGAGAGATAGAGCCAATCAAGTGGATGGGGATTATTAGGAGGCCATGATGGTCAGAGGCCAGTGGAGGGAATTTGGCCAGGACACCGGGGTTACACCCCTACTCTTTACGATGAGTGTCATGGGATTTTTAATGACCACAGAGAGTCAAGACCTCGGTTTAACGTCTCATCCAAAAGACGGAAAAGAAGAAAGTCATATACACCTAGGATTCCTTGAGGGTGAGTAAAACATGAATTAATTTACATTTTTAATACCCTTTAATATAAACTCTGTTTTTGAATTAATAATGCAGAATATTAGTATAAATTCTCTTTGCCTTATAATATATATTTAAAACCATTTTGATAAATAAATGATTAAGACGTGTAAACCCGCATATATTCAAAGTGTTATGAAAATGTTATTACGTTTTACTTGATTGTTACACCATATGATGTTTTTAGAGTCATAAAATGTAAACTGTTCTTGAAAATAGTATAAAAGTTTTCAAAATCACATGAAATCAATGAAGAACTTGGCACATACATTTGTGAGATTTTGAAAAAAAAAAATCTTTTTTTTGCAGGGTTATTACAGTTAAACCAAATCTAAAACATTAATAATAATAATAATAATAATTTGTTACTTGAAATAAAATACTCGTTAATGATTTTTTGACATTTTAAATGAATGGAATATTTAAATGATTTTTTTTCAAAGTAAACATATTTGATTTCAGCTAGTTCTCAAGGTCACATTTCTAATTTAATGTTAAACTTTAGCACTATAATTACTAAAACTACATAAACTAAAACTAATAAAAAATGAAATAAAGTAAACTTATTTTATTTCAACTACTTGCCAAGGTAACATTTCTCATTTAATTTTAACTTTAAGTACTAAAGTAACTAAAACTAAATAAACTAAAATTTATAAACAGAAATTCATAAAATGTATAGAGATTTATATAACAATAATAATAATAATAATAATAATAATGACAAGTACAACAAAATTACTAAAAGTTAACTACAATTTAAGTTAAAACAAAAAATATAAGAAAAAACATTGTCACTGACCCACCTGCACTTGTACACTTGTACAGCTCAATCTGTTTGAAATAGCATTAAAATGACACATCTTTTTGTTTTCCTCTAAAGGACAGGTAATAAAAATGAATTATTATTATTATTATTATTATTAAAAAATATTATTATTACTTGAGAATTACATTTTACTACACAATAGTAATAATGTATTTCTGTCATAATTTCTTCAAGTTAAACCAGACTTTTATTTTGACGAGTTGTTGTGAAGGTCTTTTAGTTTTACTTTCAGCTTAAGTGTGTGTTTGACACTATTTTTTTTGTTGTTTTTTTCCCCAAATGAAATGGTGAAAAGCTTGTGAAGTGACTGTCTGAGCAGCTCTGGAGATGAAGTTCATGTGTTCAAGTCTTCATACAATTCAATCTGATGTTGTTTAATCGCTCAGGCCTGGGTGGAGTATCACTAAGGACTAGTATACACGTCTCAAACGGGTCTGTAAAGGTTTGACTTCAGGCCTACCAGCTGAAAAGTCCCCAAAACCACCTTAAAACCATCAAACTACACCATTTTGACAAGCTCAGTGGCCATCCAAGACCAGCAAACCACCCTAGACTAGTTTATGCTGTTTTTTTTCCCTCAGCGGGGCTGTCAGAAGCACTCACACTGTGGTGGTGAGAGCCTTTACAAACTATCTATAGGGAGTTTTAATGCTGACAGACTGCTGAGCGCTATGAACTGTGTCTTATGTGGGTGTTTTACCTGTGCTTGTGCCTCCATTCGAGCATACTGAACCAGCAAAGGCTCTCCGTGCTTCTGCAGGAAGTCTCTCTGACAGCGCTCCGCCAGTGCCGCTTCGTTGGGAAGAAAATTACTGGCCCAAACCTGGAGAGAGAAACGTGAACAGCATAAAGATGTGAAACCTGTGTGGGAGTCCCGCTAATCAGACTCTGTTAATACGGAAAATCTTTAGAACAGCTTTCAGGGACAAAAACAACATTTCGGCCACACATAATCACAAAAAAATCCCCTCCAGCTATAAAAATAACTAGAAAAGCAAAGCAGGCCTGTATTTAACATATGCAGATTGATAGTGAAGTACAGTATGTAGCCAGCGAAGCACGGAGAGCACAGAAACACATCCAATTATACTTCACAACTAGTGGAATTGGTACTTGCCGATAACATTTCTCCCATCTTTAGCCTCGTAGAGATGATTTAGGGAAAGCAATTGGAAAAGACACTTTAAAACATTCATCTTTCCAGCCGCCAAAGACACCCTGCACTACCCAGAGAGAGTTCTGACACCGTCTCCCATACATCTTCAACAAAAAAGGCTGCTGAGAGAGATTCTGCTTCTCCGACACTTCTCCTCAATACGGAGCTCCCACAAGAGCTCTTCGCAAACATATCTTCCTGAGGAAAGAAACTTGGTCATTACTCACTCCCGAGACAAATGTGATTTTCTGCACAGATGTTGAGTTTTTGGCCGCTCAATTTTAGCAATTTAAAGCAGTGCCACACACGCATTGAAGACTCTCTCAAGGGTCTTTACCATGAATGTACCACAGAATATTTTACGGTTAATTACAATTCATACAACTTCGAAAACAGTATGTTAAAAATAAGTGGATAGTGTAGTATTTCAGATGGATTCTCCAAGTCGGCGCATGCTAAAACGGCTAGCACACGCTGGAAGCTATGGAAGCTCGTTACAGATCTCTTTCAACTTTCTCAGTTTGAGTTTGTAGTAAATTATGGGAAAATATTGCTGTCTTTTAGGCAAGCTATGTTAAAGATGGTAAAGTTCACTTTTGAAAGCATCTTGACATATTGCAACGCTTGTGAATCTAATTCAAATCATGCACAAAACATACTAAGAAAGCAAATGAGGTCAATTTTGAGATAAAAAATACCTCAAAAAGGATACATTTAGATTAAATGAAATATACATTTCATTATGGCTTTAAAAATATTAGCTGAGAAGTTTGGCAAGAGCTTGAAGGTAATTATTTTAGCTAGTTGCTAACACTGGATACACTAGATGTTAGGCTGGTCTGGTATGTTAAGACAATTTCATGATGTGCTAATTTTTTAGTACTTGCATATTAGCATAAATCTACATATATAGTGCGTAGTAGACTAATTATGAATTTGAGTTAATTCAATATCACTACATTCAGTATTTAAAGACACGGTCATTCTATGAAGCACATGCAGTAAGATGATATCTAAACAGGATACTTTTGACAATAAATGTGATTAAACTGATCATCTTTGCTTACTGAATGGCAAAGTGTCCATGATTGTTTTGAAAGGACACACTAAATTGATCAAAACTGACAGTAAAGACATTTATAATATTACAAAATGGTATCTAATCAACAACAAATCCTGAAAAATGCAGGTATCCAAAAAACTATGAAGCAGCACAACTGTTTTCAACATTGATAATGATCAGAAATGTTTTTGAGCAGCAGATCTGCATATTATAATGATTTCTGTAGATCATGTGACACTGACGACTGAAGTAATGATGGTGGAAATTCAGATTTGATCAAAGGAATAAATTGCATTTTACAATATATTCAGATAGAAAGTTATTTTGAATTATAAAACTATTTCACTATTTTACTGTAGCCTTGGTGAGCATATATTGTGTAACATTTTACAATAAGGTTCAATTCATTCATGTTAATTCATGCATTAGGCATCACACATAAAAATGAACTGCATGTATTAACATTAATGTTAATTTATTAATATACCATTTTACATTCATTCTTGTTTGATCACACCACATAAACTACTTGTATTAAGTAATCATATTTAATTGAACTTTGCATGTATATGTAGAAATTAACACCAAAATGCTATAAAAAAATATTGTGTATTGCTATTTCATGTTATTGCATGATATTTCATTAATCTTAACAACTTGTAATGTATTCTTATGAAAGTACTGCATCAATGTTTTCTATCTTTACTGGTTCTTTGGCAGAAACGATCTCAAATGTAATTTGCAGAGTCCCTGCAGCCATATGGCAATTATCTTCTAGCAGAGACTGAAACAGAAAAGACACTTGAGCTTGTGAAATGTCAAGGTCACAGTCCTGCACTGCCTTTGCATGTCCAATCCAAACATCCATTAGAAACCAACAGGCCGAATCCAGCAACATCAGCTGCCAATACACCTGCCAGCCCCAGCGGTACGTCTTCCCTCATCTCACACCACATTCAGTACCCAATAAAAACTAAATTACATTTGATTGTTCTGCTTGTACTTAAAGCTTCAGAAATGCATCCAACTGCATTCATTTCGCATTTAGAGGTCTAATAAAAAGTCTCTTTTTAACAGCAGTGGGTAAAGTTTTCCAACACATACATCAAGCTTTTCATCATTGCAATCTCACCAACTGTTGCGAAGGATGACAACATCGCAAACAAAACAGCATGAAACGCTCAGAAAGAATGTATTTTTCTAGATGAAAATGAGTCTGTGGTGATAAATGGCAGAATGAATTTGAACACTGTGAGATATCCCCTGTGTGCGTGGTCATCCTGACTAATGTGACATGACTGGAGAAGTTTAAAGCTCACAGTCAGTCACCGAGAAGCTAATTCTAATTCTTGTGTACGTTTCCATAATCCATCATAATCCACGAGGGAGCAGTTGTTATAATCAAGAGACAAATTTCTGTTTGCCTGCTGCCAAAAATAATTTAAAAAAGCAACTGTGAAAATGAGCTCTCTAGCTAAATGATGAATTAGACTCTCTGTGAGAACCGAGTTCTCCTGGGTTACTGGCAATTGCAAATAGAAGTATTTCCACACTCTTTTTTAAAGCACACACTTCCTACAGAATCTAATACATACCTCTGAGAGAGTCTTCGACCTCAGTTTTCTTGCGAACCATTGATTTGGGTCTTAAAGTCAAGCTCCGCGGCTCTAAATGCACATTTGAGACTGATCTGACCTCTCGGGTTAAACAAGTTTTTGACTGAAGCCTTTCATCAAACGGCACGAACGACTGAATATCCTCGTCCCAGTTCTTCTGTAAGACTATTAAAACTGATATATAACTACACAACTGACACGTCTTAGCTTTGACATCTTCTGTCACATTTCTGACATCTTATCTTTAACAGATGGGTTTTTATTTTACAAAGTTAGAAATTCAAACCCAGCAAGCAGAGCTACACGATTTGGAGAGGAGTAAAAAATATATTTGTGATTTTTCAGATACAAATGTAAGATGCAATACAATAATAATAATAATAATAATAGTTGTTATTATTATTATTTTTATTATTATTGTTGTTGTTGTTGTTACTACATAAAAATACAAAATTATACAAAAACAAAATTAGAAATATTACTACTGTAATATTTTACTGTAAAATCGAGTACACTGAAAGGATTTGTGCTAGAAACCGTCAGAAATTGCGAAACTTTCTTATTTGTTATATTATATTATAACTTATATAACTTATATTTACAAAGAATATGCATGTGTTTAATTAAACAAATATTTCTAAATTTACAAGTAGAAAGACTGAAATAGCATTTTCTTGCAAAACACACTTCAATAATCTTTATTTACAATTTAATTTTTTAAATCATTTTTACAGTGTACTGAACAAAGGTAATGACAATTTAGTTTGACATTAAAACTGTAAAAATACAATACTAATATTTATGGCTGTCTTAATTTCATCATTTTCAAACATTATAAAAAGTGTTTTTATTATTATTATTACAATTTATATCTGCATTTACATTTCTTTATTTAGCAGATGCTTTTATCTAAAGTGACTTACAATTATTACATTATTAATCTTAGTTATTAAAGTTATTAATTATTAATTTTGCATCCTTACCAGCAATAAATAAATTAAATTTCTAACAATTTCTCTTTATGGTCAAAATAAGGGCCTAACAAGTTATCACAGTTTAATTAAATTAAATTGTTTAAATTAATTAAGACAGACAGACATGTATTATTTGCTTATTTGTATTATTTTTATATTTAACTTATAATAATAATAATAATAACAACAATTATTATTATTATTATCATTGTTGTTGTTAAAAATGAATATATAGTAATAATAATAATATTAATAACAATAATAATAATATTAATTATTATTATTATATTTAATAACATCACTTATTTTATTTTATTTTGTATTTTATTATTTGAATAACATGCACCCAACATGCATCACTTACAGTAAGAACAGCAATGTCCATTAAGAAAGTAAATAGGGTCAATTATTAATTTAATGTGGATATTAAAGGGATAGTTCACCCAAAAATGAAAATTCTGTTATCATTTACTCACCCTCAAGTAGTTCCAAACCTGTATGAATGTCTTTGTTCTGCCGAACACAAAGGAAGATATTCTGAAGAAATAGTAGTGGAATACTATGGAAGTCAATGGTGCCCCAGAACTGCTCCGTTTCACACATTCTTCAGAATATCTTCCTTTGTGTTCAGCAGAACAAACACATTCATACAGGTTTGGAACTACTTGAGGGTGAGTAAATGATGACAGAATTTTCATTTTTGGGTGAACTATCCTTTAATACCTTCAGTGCAGTGAAACCAAATAATGTCCAGAGAAATCAGTCATACTAGCGTGCTCTGAGACATTAGAGTTAAAACAAGACACTTGCAGCCAAGAGTGTTGAAATCATCATAAGAAAGAATGAAAATGACTCATTAGATCACCTACATCCAACATCGCCGCTTCATTTAGGAACGTGTTTTTCCCCCTGCAGTTCACTTTTATAATGCAGTAAAAAATTAAATAACACTTGAGAAAAATCAGGGTTGTTCTTTTTAAAGGCCTCGGCAATGAGAGCCATTTCCAACAAACATCTGGAAGCGAGCAGCACTTTGTTTGTCCGTGTTTATTCTTCTTCTCGAGGAGATGGGCCAAAATGTCTGAGCTTGCTTGGATTTCTGAAAATGAAGGATTTTGAAAAGAAAACGAATCATTACTCGTGGGTCACATCTTCAATCACCTCATCATATTTAGGGCGATTTCTACAGAGGAGCTCAGAAGCGGCCAGCGCCTGCATTAAAAGCAGATGAATAGAGCCGGGTTAAAGAAGACTGAAAGATTCAGTGTTTACAGAATATGAATCACTGTTGGATGCTTTTCAAAGATGTTTTTCCAACACGTGTTCCATGACATTGTGGGAAACTGTGGAGCAGAGGCACACCTGCTGTTCACCAATAATTAGGCAATTAAGTGTAACATCAAGCCTCATTCATGAAACATGAGTGGAGCAAATGTCTGTGTAAATTGTTCCTAAAACTGTGCTACCGTAAATCACATTTGAATACTACATTAATGTTCCTTGCATTCATAACACCGCTACTGAATCTACAGCACAAAACATACAGACTGTGTAGAAAGATTCTTCAACTAATGTCTTAGTTTATAATAAACATCCAACTAAATAGTGCAATCTAATTCCAAATGAGCCTTATGTGACTCTTTTTAGAGAATAAAAACAAATACAGAGTAAACTAACATTGTTCAATTCCAAAAGAAATTGATTCTAAAACTTTTTAGTGAATCAAAACCATACAGCGCAAACCAGAATCCAAACAAATTATGACCAACTATATTTCTATGCAAATTTAATTTATTTTAGTTTTAGTATTCAAGCTTAAGTTTCTCTCTCGCTATATATACTGTGCGTATATATATATTTTTTGTTTGTTTGTTTTTGAAGTGTTATTGAATAAGTGTATTGTTGTATGCATGTTTGATCTGCTCTCCCAATTGAAGACAAATTTCTCCTAAGGGAGATAATAAAAGAGAAACTTAAATCTTATTTCAATTAAGAAAACTGGTTTTAATAGTTTTACATTTAGTGAACAATAGATAACAAAACTGTACTGAGAATACTTTTACCTTCTCTTCCAAAACCTTCACTCTCTCTGTTGTTCTGTGGTAGAATAAAATAATATTTACTTGCAAAAAACTCTCTAATTATATACCTGGCATTGTATATTGTGACTATTGTTGGATCCTCTTTTGTACATTGCTTTGGATAAACCATCTGCTTAATGCATACATGTAAAATGTGACTTAGAATTTATTATAGCAGGTCAGTAGAAGACAGTTTAAATCAACTGTGGTAATGAGTGGTGGTCATTCTGCTCATTTGCATAAAGTTCAATTGTGCTCACCTTTGTCTTGTCACTAATTGTCACTGATGTTCGTTTAAACCACCAATCGTTGTACCTATTCTTGCACAAACTGTCACATTTTGTGCTTTACAAAGCATTTACACAGAATTGAATTCTTCTCATGTTTCATGATCAAGACCCACTGAAGATTAAAGCCCTCTGGTGGTTTTCTGATTGCAAAACGCTGTCAGTGTGAACGCACCTTAAGTGGGGCATTTATGTACAGCAAGTCAACAGGTTCTTCAGCCCGAGGTGATGACTACTTAAAAAAGCCCTCTCAGTATCATCGTTTTCATAATTGCTTTCACGCCCGTTCACATGAAGGCCTTTAGTTATGCGTACTTAATGACAGCGCTATTCCCTCAGAGCTCCACGCAACCTTTGAGGCTAGAAAAGTTCACACAGGTAAGCACTTTACTCAGAGAGCTATTGAAAATGAGGCCGGTGTGCTTATGCATTAAACATTAAGTCCCTGTAGAAGGGCGAAAAAGAAAAACACTCATTTAATCGAGTCCATTTTCCCAAGAATTCCAATTAAATATCTAAAATGAAATAAAATCCTTTGCGGCAGTGAAATCATAAAGCCCATCTCTCTATCTCTCTGTTTTTAAAGATAATACCAGGCGGCCATGGGAATCTGGCATGGCTTTAAACAAGCCGAATCCGATCGGTCGGCGGTCGCAGCTCCTCTGTATTCCGGATGCTGATTTGAATGTCAGGAGTGATAAAGGAGGGTCGAGAAGGAGGAGATGGACGGAGGGGGAACTAATCGTGCAGTCTTCACGCACACGTCCGGCGGCCCTAGAGGCCACGTTTATGAACCTCGGTGAAATAAAACGCCAGACAGCGGTCCATCACTCTCAAGAACAGCGAAGCACAAAATAAAACCATAAAGAAAGCACGTCTCACAGTCAGTAAATATGCTAGCAGTGACAACATCAGAGATATTAAAAAGAAGCGTGGTGCTATGATTTTCAGGCCTGACCCGCAGGCGATACCGAGAAGGCTACAGTTCTCCAGAGTTTTCATGCGTCTGTTCTTAACAGATGGTTAAGATGATTGACGTTTCCTGACGTACGCGTATACTATTTATTTCCTGTCTGTGTCGGAGCTCGAGGAGAGCGGCAGCTTGACTTGTGTTTGGAAAGACTTCAGCCGGAGTTCCAAGAGAACGTCAATCACACCTCACCGCTGACCGCCAATCTCTCCTTGCCATTTCTCTATCGCTACTGCTAGCTGTGTATGTAAATTCAGATAAGATGACATTATACGCAATGTCCATTCATGCAGGAATAAACCAGAGATGTCATCACCAGAATGTGTTCGGGAAATTGAACAGAATCTTAAAAAGAGAAGATGTTTTTTTTACAGTTTTTACATTTATTTGCAGTGTATATAACCATAATTGTTTGTCAAGTCGGGTTGTTTGCTGCTGGTTCTCATAGTTGGAAAAAAATGTGAGCTCTGGATTTCAAATTCTCTGTAAAAATATCCCTCATCTTGAGAGGTTCTACACACATTTCATGTTTAAACTATGACAAAATACAATTTTTGTATTTTTTTAGCAGTGAATTGATTCAATCAACCACCAAACCACTAATGTAGCTGTCAGATTTGCTGTCTATGAAATGTATAATACATTTCTCAGGAGAGAATTGGTTGGCAACGAGCTATTTATCAAATTTTGTGGAAATTATGTATTAGTATTATTATATATATTAAACAAATATTTCTGTTTACACCAAAAGCTCCTTCCTAGCAGTGTGATGCAGCATGTTGATGAGTGAAAGAGTGTCCATCTCCACTGGTTCAAGCGATAGTAAGTTCCCATCATGAAAGAAGTCACCCTAAGGGTGTCAGTCCTCTTTCAAACGACCCAACGCCGGCAAAAAGTGACATTCTATTCACATGGTTTGTTGCATAAAAGGTGAACTATAGTTTACTGTAAGTATAAAAGTTTATATGTACACTACCATTTATAATTTTAGGCTTTTTCATCAAAGAATTGATGCTTCTATTCAGCAAAGATGCATTGATTTGGTCAAAAATGACAGTAAAGATATTTGCAATGTAATTTCTAATGATGTTTATAATTTATAATGTAAGATTTCTATTCAAAATAAATTAATTAATTGAAAATTGCTACCATGGTCTGTCTGAATACTCAATTCTGATTGGCTGGCAGGTATGCATTAAAACCTTTTAATGCGCAGGTAGTTCCATGTCAGTTTTATCACCGTTCTATATTAATGCGCTGCTTTCACTGACACACACATGCACACAAAGATTGTACACAGAGCACACACAAAAACATTCAGGAGCACAGAAACTTGTACAGGCTTTCCTGTAGCTCAAATGGTAGAGCATGGCGCTAGCAACGCCAAGATCATGGGTTCGATTCCCAGGGAAAGCAAAAATTGAAAAAATGTAAAAAAAAAAAAAACTGTAACTTGAATGCATTGTAAGTCGCTTTGGATAAAAGCGTCTGCTAAATGCATAAATGTAAATGTTGTCAATGCTGCCCTGCGACTTTTATTAATAAAATACCTAAGATACTGGATTGCTGTATTATATTCTTAAGCAATGAGGAGGTAAAATCGCTGAAGTAACTAAACTCACAGATTCATTGTGTGTACAGAGAGACGCACAGACACAGGTAATTCATACATGCAACTTTCATCCCCCTCTCCTTCTCTCTCTCCATAATTAATTCAAATAAATGCTATAATTAATTTATTCTTTATAATTAATTGCATCTTTCATCTCTGTGTCTGATTTGAGCGAGCAGAATGCTAGAGATCTAATGAGCCATAACTGATCAAAATAACATCAAGTCAAGTCAAGTTGAGCTTTATTGTCATTCCGCTACATGTGGGGACATACAGTGGAACGAAACAGTGGAAAGCGCCCGGGGAGCAATTGGGGGTTCGGTGCCTTGCTCAAGGACACCTCAGTCATGGTATTGAAGGTGGAGAGAGTGCTGGTTATTCACCAACCACCGGACCTGAGATGTTTACCATATACAAACTAAAAATAAAAAATAAAAGATTAAAAAAAAAACTATACAAACTATACGAATGCTTCACATAAATACTGTACATGTGCAAAGAGAAACATTGTGAGTCAAGCAGCTGGCTGGGGAACAGTGCAAGATGATTTGTAGTGCATGAGCATGTAAACATACATATATTGCTGAGTCTTTTGTGGGATTGTGTACACACAGCAGTGTGTGAAAAGTGTCTAGTGCGCATAGAGGAGAGCGTGTTAATCTTCACCCTTCCAGTCAAATATTGTGCTGTAAACATCATTAACAACTTTAACTTGTCAATGTTGGCAAATGACCATGGTATAAGTGGGATAATTCATAGCTACCAGGGCCTTAAATGATTTTAATGCACAACATGGAGGCAAAGAACCACCCGACGTGAAATATCAAATCAGCATATTGCTGTACAATGATTTCTGGATCATGCGACTCATCCAAGACTGGAGTAATGATGCTGAACGTGAGTGCAATTTCTCCAAATTCGCAGGTCAGAGTTCACCAAACTTGACACTTGGAATGCTTGCATTTCCTGTTTCCTGCATTCCCATGCATAAGAATGGAAATCAAAGGAGCGTAAATTGTAGTGTGACTGGCCCTTAAGTTAATCACAAACAGATTAAAAAAAGTGTATTTACACCATTCTTGACCTTAAAAGAGATATTTCAGATATTCAGATTTTTTTAAGGGGTCATGAACTGAGAAACCAAAATACAAAAGACATATAAGAGGTCATTGTACTATAAAAAACATCCTGTAAGTTTCAGAACTCAAAACTTTCTTGTTAGTCTAAAAACAGCTTATATTCAAGGCAGTCTGCCAAAACGACAGCTTGTGGAATGTGCCACTCTATAATGTAATAGTGTGGATAAGCACGGCCTCCACAGAAGAAGATCAATGTCTGCTTCTACATCACTGCCTGTTTGCCCCGCCCACCGATTCTACATCACTGACTGTTTAGCCCCACCCACTGATTCTACATCACTGCATGTTTAGCCCCGCCCACCGATTCTACAGCACTGCCTGTTTAGCCCCGCCCACCGATTCTACAGCACTGCCTGTTTAGCCTGTTTCAGTGGTTTCATCCGAACTGCCTTCACCCTCTCAGTTTTCAGCACTGGACACAAACAGTGCTACTGACACTCTTTGCTTCACTCTAACATCTTGCTTGGACAACTTTTGCCCCCTTTCATCCAGACAAGCACGCACTACCCCCTCTGCCCCCTGGTTGTCCGATGTTCTCCGTGAACATCGCGCTAAACTAAGGGCTGCAGAGAGGAAATGGCACAAATCCAAAAACTCTACCGACCTTAGTGTGTATCAGTCACACCTCTCTTCCTTCTCTGCAAATGTCTCCACTGCTAAAACGACATACTACCACAACAAAATTAACAACTGTTCTGACTCTCGCGCACTCTTCAAAACGTTCTCTTCTCTTCTCTGTCCTCCTCCCCCTCCTCCTTCATCAACTCTTACAGCTGATGACTTTGCAACTTTCTTCACAAATAAAACAAGAACCATCAGTGACCAATTCCTCACACCACAAACTAATAATAACTTCATAACGACAAATACACAATCTCTCACCTCCTTTTCTCCTCTCTCGGAGACGGAGGTTTCCAAACGCATCCTTTCCAATCATCCCACTACTTGTCCACTAGATCCTATCCCCACTCACCTCCTTCAAGCCATTTCGTCTTCAGTCATACCTGCGCTTACTCACATTATCAACACCTCGCTACACACTGGTACATTTCCCACAGCATTTAAGCAGGCTCGGGTAAGCCCACTGCTTAAAAAACCCTCTCTAAATCTAACACTTTTAGAAAACTACAGACCGGTATCCCTGCTTCCATTCATTGCTAATACACTTAAGCGAGTTGTGTTCAACCAACTCTCTTTGTTTCTTGCACAGAACAACCTTCTGGACAACAACCAATCTGGCTTCAGAAGCGGCCACTCAACTGAGACTGCCCTACTCTCGGTTACAGAGGCCCTGAGACTGGCAAGAGCAGCTTCCAAATCCTCTGTACTCATCTTGCTGGATCTGTCTGCTGCTTTTGACACAAATAACCACCAGATCCTCCTGTTCACCCTCAGAAAGATGGGCATCTCAGGAACCGCCTTCCTGTGGTTCCGAGTCTTACCTCTCGGATAGGTCTTTCAGGGTGTCTTGGAGGGGTGAGGTTTCAAAGTCACAACTTCTTGCTGACTTTGCTGAGTTCTTGCTGAGTTCCTCAAGGCTCAGTGCTTGGACCACTTCTCTTCTCCATCTACATGTCGTCATTAGGATCAGTCATTCAGAAGCATGGCTTTTCTTACCACTGCTATGCTGATGACACTCAACTCTACTTCTCATTCCAACCAGATGATCCGACGGTAACTGCTCGCATTGCAGCCTGTCTGAGTGACATTTCTAGCTGGATGATGGACCAACACCTTCAGCTCAATCTTGCTAAGACAGAACTGCTCGTGTTCTCAGCCAACCCATCACTTCACCACAACTTCTCTATACAGATGGGTTCGTCAACCATAACTCCTTCCAGGACAGCCAGGAACCTTGGAGTTGTGATCGATGATCACTTCACAGACCACATTGCTACAACGGCCTGGTCCTGCAGATTTGCCTTATACAACATTAGGAAGATTAGGCCCTTCCTGTCAGAGCAAGCCGCACAACTCCTTGTCCAAGCTCTTGTTCTCTCCAGACTGGACTATTGTAATGCTCTCTTGGCAGGCCTTCCCGCATGTACTATCAAGCCTCTGCAACTGATCCAGAATGCAGCAGCCAGAGTGGTCTTTAATGAGCCGAAAAAAGCTCACGTTACCCATCTATTCATCAGGTTACACTGGCTACCAATAGCCGCTCGCATCAAATTCAAGGTACTGATGTTTGCCTACAAGACCACAACTGGCGCTGCACCAATATACCTAAACGTGCTAGTTCAAACTTATGCGCCCTCCAGAAGCTTGCGTTCTGCAAGTGAACGACGCCTTGTGGTGCCATCCCAAAGAGGTACCAAATCACTCTCACGGACCTTTTCCTGGACTGTGCCCAGCTGGTGGAATGACCTCCCGATCTCAATTCAAACAGCTGAGTCTTTAGACATTTTCAAAAAACATCTAAAGACACATCTTTTTCGCCAGCACCTGACCAACTAATACTAACACTTACCTATTCTATTTATAAAAAAAAAAAAAAAAAAATCCTAGCTACGTGTACTGTGCTAGACTAACTGAGACTTGTCATGGCACTTGTATACTGTTGCTCTCTCGATGGTCTGATTGCTTCTATTGTTCTCCTCATTTGTACGTCGCTTTGGATAAAAGCGTCTGCTAAATGATTAAATGTAAATGTAAAAATGTAGCCCCACCCACTGATTCTACAGCACTGCATGTTTAGCCCCGCCCACTGATTCTACAGCACTGCATGTTTAGCCCCACCCACTGATTCTACAGCACTGCATGTTTAGCCCCGCCCACTGATTCTACATCACTGACTGTTTAGCCCCGCCCACTGATTCTACAGCACTGCCTGTTTAGCCCTGCCCACCAATTCATGCATGTAGTATAAATAACGAGAGGCGAATGCAGGTCTACACAGAAACCAAACGATAAAGATGGCTCTGAAGACAACAAGATGCTGTGCAGTGCCAGATTGTGGAAACACAGTCTTCGCATTGCCTTCCTTCTGATCCCACCGTTAGGAAAGAATAAATAAACTTTATTTTTAACGAGGATCCAGACCGCGTCAGTAAGAACTTGGTCCTTTGTTCACTTCATTTTACTGCGGATTCGTTTACAAACACGGATTCGACACAGGATTTTCAGAATTTTTTTTAACTCAAAGACGATGCTGTGCTGACTATATTGGACCCAACAGTAATGCTGCACCAAATGTGAGTAACTGTTTTTATTACGTGTTCACTATTGCTTTGTCTGTTATTACAGATCGTTTGATATGTACTGAGTATGTATGCGTTTTTAACGTAAATCACAGCAGTGTCCATCTATGAGGAATGTACGATGTCAAACATACACAACTATTAGCCAATCACAGCAGTGGGCGTTTACTTCTGGGCGTTTACTTCAAAGTCTACAATCCGCCACACAAACAGAGCGTTCTGATGAGGGGGGTTAAAATCAGGACAAAAAAATGCATATTACTTCTAAATTATGATGTATATTCTGATGTAAAAATTTTGATAACATTATAAGTGGACCTCAGAGGACAGTGCAAAATAAAAACAAAGGCAAGTCCATGACCCCTTTAATATCTATTTAGTTGTGGCAGGGTGTACATTAGTTTGCCACTCGCACCTTATTTTGTGGAACCCAGCCCCCTTGAATATTATTAAACAATAATAATGATTAGTCTGATTAACAATTATATTGTATTCAAATAATAATTAACGCACTTTGCATTTAGAATGGATGGCTCCTGAAATGAACAACAATCCACAAGTAATCCACACAACTACAGTCCATCAGTGAATGTCTTGTTTGTAAAAAACGAATTAATCATTAAGACGTTTTAACTTCTTGACTGTCCAAAATATGAGTTCATAATCCATAATACGCTTCCTCCAGTGGAAAAGTCCATCTCCTGTTGTCCTTCACATCAAAATCCATTGACAAATTTGTTTCAAACGATTTTGGACTGCTTTTGCGTGTAAACGGTGCTTGATCTGTGCATATTTCTCTCCTGATTCAGACAAGATGACCTTTTCACTGGAGGAATCATTATTATGGATTATGGACTCATATTTTAGCAAGAAGCAACAGTTTCAAGTTAAAAATGATGGATATGTTTCTTACAAACGGATATGTTTGTCTTCATAAGACGTTAATAGTGGTGAGTGGTGTGGATTACTTGTGGATTATTGTGATGTTTTTATGTGATGTTTGGACTCTCATTCTGACGGCACCCATTCACTGCAGAGCATCCATTGATGTAAAGCCTTCTCCAAATCTGCTTCTCCAATTCTTTTTCCCAAACTCATCTACATCTTGGATGGACTGAGGGTGAGGACATTTTCAGCAAGTTTTCATTTTTGGGTAAACTATTCCTTTAAAGTATTTAGAGCCTATTTTGACCATTCACACATAGGCTAAAATTCATACGAGCCCTGAAATGAGGCAAAAAGTGTGAGAAGACCCTGAGACACAATGTTTTAAATTTCACAAAACAGCAGCACGATAATCATTTCAAGAGACAGATGAGTCTCTGTTTTGAGAGCTGATGTTTTGTGTTTGTTCAGGGGTGGGTGGTTACGGATGATATGAGAAAGCGTGGGACAGACAGAGAGAAAGAGACACAGATCAACACAGACAGCCTGCTGTATCGCGAGCGCTCGCTCACTCGCTCACTCTCCGCAAATACTCTCATCCCGGAGAAGGTGGGCAGCCGGATACACGCGGCTTATCCATCTCTCCCAGGGCATGCTGGGTAAAGCTCGACTCCTGCCGGCTGACATAGACCTAAGCCACACAGAGCTCCAGTCTCTCCACGGGGCCACACACACGGACAGAGAGGGGGATTTATTTACTCATATTTAGCTGCGTCCATTAATAAAATCTATGAGAAACTTCAGAGCGGCTTACGGCTGATTCTATCTGGGCTGAGACTGAGTATGCTGGGAGGTTGATTTATGTTAGAGGTCGATGATTGATGTCACGTCCAGCACATACTGGGACGCGGGGTGGATGTGTTGTCATACAGACAGTAAGATGTATGGATGAGCTGTTGCCAAGGAAACTAGTCTAATGTGGTGCTGCTAAAGGTCTATTAACATTTAGTGCAAAAAAGCTAAACTAAACTGACACAATTAATAAGTTAATTAAGTTAATAAGCTATTAAGCACAATATTACTGTTATTGCTATCCAGTGTTATTGTCAACTAAAACTAAAACTATTGAATGGCATTTGTTAATGAAATAAAATAGAAATATTAGATGAAAACAAAAACTTAAAAAAAAAACTTAAAATGATAATTAGAAATGTTGGGAACTAACTGAAGAAAATAAGTTTAGATAAAATAAGGTAAAAATGAGCTAGTAAAATGAATTAAATAAATAAATATATTCAAAATATTAAAATATGAATATAAATATATTTAAAAAGCTAATAAAAAGACAAAGGTACATAGAACAAAATACTAAGAGTTAAACTACAATTAAAATGCTAACTGAAAATATAAAAATAAAAGCTAACACAAAATTAATAATGAATACATTTTTAAAAAAAATGAATGAATAAATACTAAAGCAGTATATAAATTATACTAAATAACATTGCTGATGTCTAGTTCATATTAATTTAATGCAGGTTGGTAGGTCTAATTAAGGTTTCAAGTTTTATAATACTATCACGTTTTATTTGATACCATTTATTAAAAACTACAAGTTAGAGTAATGAAAATTTATTTTAGTTTACTTTGAAGTCTTTTGTTACATTTAATTTCATTTTAACTTTCTTTTATTTTCTGTTTTTGATAACAGCACTGCAATTATTTTTGTTGCTGTGTCAGAAAAAATGAAATTTCCTGTAACTGCAGAATAAGTTAACTTTCTCCAGCCATCTAAACTGTATCAATCACAACCTAACAAGTTAGTTCACATTGCAGCGCATCGGCACCAGAGATCCGATTTGATGAGGCTGAGAAATAAATGAAAGCTGGTAAACCATAAATCTATGGTATGACCATTAAACCTTCATTCTTCAGGTGTGGTTATTATAAAGAAAGTATGATATGGAAAATATGAGAGGTTTTTGACAGCTCCTTTAAACAGAGCTCATGTCAAACCATCTGAAAATCCTCTACTGCCCCCTAGCGGAGCGCACAGCCATAAACACGTGATGAATTCAGTGAGAGGGAGCTCAGTGTGCGGCCAACCCAGCGAGTTTGGCTTGCTGTGCTGTCACGGCACGACAGCGACAGGCTTCCTGTGCATAGAAGAAACAAGGATAAGACAGACAGCCAGAAAAAGGGAAACTAGAGGAAACAGAAGTTCCTCGCAGCTCGGAGTCAAGGAGATGTCAATAAAACACATCATTTACACTGAACGCTATCAAACTGATAAACGCAGCTACGTTTTCCACCCCATTGCCATCCCAGCGACCTCCTTTAAAAAATAAAATCCCAGAATCCCCACAAGACAAACCCGTTCGACTCCGAGAGCCGAGAGTAATTTTCTTTCAGGAAGACTATTTCGGTGACGTCTTTCCTTGGACCATCTCTGTACTTCTCTAATTGGAGTCTACAGGCTTTTTAAGCTCCTGCTTGTATTAGCCGTGTCTCGTCAGCAGTCTCTCCACTGAGGTGACAGTTAAAGACCTATTCCAGCCTAAAGAAGAGCATTCTAGATGGTCGAAGACTGCAGCGGATATGTCTTAATCCACAGAGTAGCATTTCAGGGCTTTCTGCCTCAGCGAGCCGACAGGGGCAAGCGCTAATTGGCAGGAGGAGGGCTAGAAAAAAGGGACATCAATGAAGTAACGAGGTGAAGGTGTACCTGACAGTGAGGATGGGGGTTTGAACAGCCCATCATGGCTCCTTTATTCTCGAAGATCTGAAACAGGAAAGAAAAAGTCATTACATCTTTTCAAAGAACCCAGACATAACAAGCCACGGCAAACTGTATACAAGTGTACAGAAACACACTCAAACAGACAGGTGCAGACAAAACATGCACTCTGTTATTGAGACATGAAGAGATCAGAGCACATGTTGCAGTCTAAAAGGAAACATCCTGTCGAAGGGAGTTTTAAGACTTCCTGGCACCTCCCTCAAGGGCGATTTGAGCAGGATCTGCCCTTGACTACTCCACTTGATAAATATTGACTTGGCTAAAGTCACCGCTCTTCAGGGTCTGTAAATCGCAAAGATGAGGCAGCACACATGCTCTGATGTGTTTAACAGAGAGGAGATAACCACCGGTGTTATCCGAGGAGTCGCTAACCGGGATAAACTGCAAGAAATGTAGAAACGCCCATGTAGATGCTTCTCGGATTGGACTGAATTGCTGCACACTAAAATATTGATAATCTCATGTAATTATTTTATGAGGTGGTGAATTTGTATGAATTCATACAATGTGATTCGTACAGAAACACATGGTTTTATGAAAAAGTGTAAGCATCTATAAGGGCCAGATTTACTGAAGAGGGCAAATTAGTGTTAAAGCGCAATTCCATAAAAGCACACATAAAAATAAAAAAAGAACACAGACGCAACATCTCATTTCCATAATGACCAGAGCAATCTACCAAGAGCAGTGCAAATTACCGCCTGCTTTATGACATGCTTTTTTGGGCGTTAAATAATGCCGCAAATAGCAGTAAATTGCCGAGCAGCAATCTTAGTAAATAATGTTGTGTGATTCATTTAAATACTCTCCTCCCATAAATTTACCGATCGAAAGGGAAACTCCTACAAATGCACAGTCAATAAGGCAAGTCGCAAAAATAACTGTGTCCACGCCTTTCCAGCGCTAATTCTTCACTGCGTTTCTTTAGTAAATCCTGACAGTAGTTTTTAACGTCAAATGAGGGCTGACACAAGCTGATAGTAAATCTGGCCCTATAACTCTAAACCTAACCATGAGTGGGGCATAACACTGGCAAGATTGTATCTAAATGCTGAATGCACACGAATGCCATCACAATGTCATAATTACGAGTGGGAAAAACAAAGTTAGTCCTGAGCTTCTGAGGTGTCGGCTTGTGAGTGAGAAAATATGGGAGGTGCAATACATGCAGTGTCTCTACTGATGGTAAATTTGATAAAATAAATGTTTTTTTTTGTTTGTTTTTAAATAAAACTAGCTAAATGGCATGTACAAAATGGAACAGTATTGTTGAATATACACTACCTGCCCCCCCCCCCCAAAAAAAAACCTGGTTATTTGGATCTTAATAAGCTAATAAACTAGCAAATCTAAATGGCAGCTTTTTTTTTTTTTTTTTTTTTTTTTTTTAAAGGGTTACTCCACCCCAAAATGAAAATTTTATCATTAATCACTTACCCACATGTCGTTCCAAACCCGTAAAAGCTTTTTTCGTCTTCGGAACACAATTTAAGATATTTTGGATGAAAACCGGGAGACTTGTGACTGTCCCATTGACTGCCAAGTAAATACCAATTACTTGGATATTCTCCAAAATGGCGCTACGCTGACGTAGAGGAGACGAACGGTTGAATAAAGTCGTTATTTTTATTTTCTTTGCGTACAAAAAGTATTCTCGTAGCTTCATAACATTCAGATTGAACCACTGATGGCAGATGGACTATTCTGACGATGTCTTTCATACTTTTCTGGGCCTTGACAGTGGTATTTACTTGTTAGTCACAAGCCTCCCGGTTTTCATCCAAAATATCTTAAATAGTGTTCCGAAGATGAACAAAGCTTTTATGGGTTTGGAACGACATGTGGGTAAGTGATTAATGACACAATTTTCATTTTGGGATGGAGTAACCCTTTAAGTTCACAGCACCTTTATAAATTTCATAAAATAATAAAAAATCAAAAATATAGACTTAAAAAGGCAATTATAAAAGGTAAGATGTCATCTTGCTCCAACTAAAGTGACTTGCACACACCTGACATAATTACTTCTTCCCAACTCAAACTTCCCAGGACTTGAACATACCATAAGCAGATGGTACAAAAAAAAAAACATACAAATTAGATTGTACAAATAAATTTGTTCACATGAATTAGCCACCAAATCACCAACATGTAAAATAGTTACAATTTGCCATGAGAGTGTGTTGGTTTGTTTGCATGTGCATCTTTCAACAAATTACTGAAGAAAATGTTCATTGGAAAAAGGTTTTTGTGGGGAATTTTCAACATTGATAATGAAAACAAGATGAAAAAGACGTAACAAAACTGTTTTTAATTAAGTTTAACTTATGACTTTCTCAGATCAACAAAAAAACTGTGCGTTACAGCACATTATGTCCTAACTTGGCAAGACATTAAAAATCTCCAAAATCAAGTAATTTGTCACAACACATGCAACACCACACAATGCAATCAGAACATATTTTAATGTTTAATGTTTAAGATGCAGCTGTGTAGAATTACTGTATAATTTAAACCAATGAGATTTCACAGTGTGAACTCAGCACAAAGTGCTCGTCACAATCCCAGGTTAGGACACGGTGTTAAATTACAGATTCAGTGTCCCCGGAGTAACCTGAGGTTGGCACTGTGCCGTAATGCTGTAAGTCAGCAGCAATGCTAGCTCAGCAAATGTGCCTTTTGCCATGAATACATAGATACATGCGTTCGAGCAACCTCGTGAACCATAAGATGACAAACTGGTCAGTCTATAGCAGGGGTGTCCAATCCTGCTCCTGTAGGGCTACATTCCTGCAGAGTTTAGCTCCAGCTCACCTGCCTGGACGTTTCTAGTGATCCTGAAGACCTTGATTAGCTGGCTCAGGTGTGTTTAATTGGGGTTGGATCTAAACTCTGCAGGAAGGTGGCCCTCCAGGAACAGGATCAGACACCCCTGCTTTATGGTCTAATGAACTTTACACCGTCAGAACACTGTACAAAAACTGTACCTTTAGGAGTACAACAGCTTGTCAAAACCCTTAAAGTGACAACTGTGTACCTTATTTACCTCTAAAAGGTGCATATTAGTACTTTAGAGTAGTAATATGTACCCTTAAGTAGGATGCTATGAAATCCGTTTTATTTTTTCCCCCAAATTCAGTTTTTTTGTTTTTTTAATTTTTCAGGATTCCATTTTTTCCATATAAATTTTTCTGGACTCCATTTTAATGGTTAAATAAAATTTTAGTAATCAAAAAGCATGTCTAATTAATTGAAATAATTGCACTTACACAATTTAATATGTTTACTAAAAGTTTAACAACAATATTTTTTTAGGATCCTGTGAAATTTAATTTATTCTGGTAATCAAATGAAGGGATAAAACTAATTTATCATCAAAAGAAATTAAATTTATTTTGGCATGCACAACAGAGGTTTATGGTTAAAATTAAAACATTGAAGAAAATTTTTGATTATTCGTTAACAATAATGTTTTAATAATTTTATAATAGCAATTATTATTATCATTGAGACGTGCAATCTACTGTAAAGCAGAAAAATATTTCTGTCACAATTTCTTAAAGTTAAACCAAGCTTTTATTTTGACAGGTTGCTGTGAAGACCTTAACTATCGTCGTATATACTGTACATACAGAGAAGCTATGTCAGATAGATTTAAGTATACTGACCTAATTGATTTATTCATCCAAAATTTGACAAATTCCGTGACATTCCACGTTATATAGCAAATTCCATTTTAGTGACATGATTCTGTCACCGTTTTCCACATTGTGGAAATCATAGGGGTAAATAAGGGACAAAGTTGCTTCTTTTAAGGCTGTTCCATCCCTAAAGGTACAATTTTTGCACAATTTTTTTTTTCTGTACAGACACAAGCAAGTGAGCACTACAAGAATGCAATTCCATGCCAAGTACAGTTCAGTGCTGATAGCTCAGTGATTGTCCCTTCAGGGGTTCGAACCTACAACCTTTCGTCTACCAGTCCACAGCTTTGACCACTTGCCTACACCTTCTCATTCTGTACTTCACATAATTATGGAGATCATTTTAAAGGGTCAGTTCACCCCAAAATTAAAATGCTGTTATTAATTACTCACCCTCATGTCATTCCAAACCTGTAAGACCTCCTTTCATCTTCGGAACACATATTAAGATATTTTTGATTAAATTTGAGAGCTCTCTGGCCCTGCATGATGTCCTTACAACTTACTACAAAAATATCTTAATATCTCACAAGTTTGGAACGACACGAGGGGGAGTGATTAATGACAGAATTTTCATTTTGAGGTGTACTAACCCTGTAACTGATGGCACTGCTCTCCTTGATAGTTTGTAGCTGTTATGTATCGCACATCATTAGAAGTGCATTAGAAGAGGTATTTGTACACTGCCATATCTTTAATGTATATTGCATTCCTGCACTCCAGGAGAATACACTCTTGCATTATTTGGTATTGGCTGTGTTCTATGGTTCTTTGGAGTCAGTGAGTGTCCTCCCTTCATTATTTATCAGTTTGTGAGAAAACTGGAGAACTAGTATTTGGTTTATACCTGCCGATGATCACAGGGACAATTGTTGTACACAGTTAGTTATTTACTTATCATATCTGTTTTAACTCAGTTACATAAAAAAACGTTGATTGGTCTAATTTAAATCCGAAAAATAAGACTCGTTACACCTTAGCTAACTGCTAGATGTTCAGACTAGCTCTGTGTTCAAGACACAGTCTTAACATAGAGGCTACATTTATGCAAATGGCCCCAGTTATCCAAAAACATTTGATTTTGTGTTTCTTTCACATACATTCTTGTGCATGTGAATGTGGGACAGTGGGTGCAATGAGATGTGCAAATTTACTATTGAAAACGCAACTAGTAAGATACAAAAAATGACAAAAAGCACAGATTGTACCACAACTTTGTGGACAAAATCCATATATGAAGGTTAGCCAATCCTAACAGAGGCCATTTATCTATTGATGTTAAGGAACAGTAGCAAGAAGGGTGGAAAATAGTCATATAAAACTAAATTATAACTGTTTTTGGCACAAGAAATTTATAACTAACGTTATAAGTGGACTTCAGAGAAAAACATAAAATGATAAAGTGTGAAGGATTCTGTACCTTTAAGCAGAAAAACTTTGTTAAACTGAATCTATAGTCTGTCAAAAAGCCTCAGGCTCAGGAACTCTCTCACGCTCATAAGTTAACTATCTTTTGGCACAAACATCTTAATTCACTGTATTCATATCCCTGGAACCCTTTGAAGTGCTCCATTATTCCCTCGCAGGAGCATTAATGTGTCCAGAGAGGCCGGAGGAGCGCTCCACACTGCCTGCCATTGATCAGCGCTGAGACACCCTGACTGAAGAGCATCTCCCAATTGATCCAATTAGCACTGATGAGGAAGACTGGGACAGAACCCAATCGAGCGCTGTCCCTGCCTCCGTCTCCTTTAAACACACACTCTTAAGCAGTCACGTCCCCGTGACTCCATGGCTTCTAGAGAGAAAGTTTCTTGAGGCAACAAATGGTGCAAATGTTTCATTAAGTTGCTAAACCCCTCAGAGAGAGTCACAGTGAGAAAAATGTCTGTTTTTTTAAGATGAGTCATGTGTCTTAAGGCTGTGTTTTAGTGCAAAGTAAATTAAAGTGTTTCGCTTGTGAATGCAAAGTAACAGGTGCACCAAAAAAATAGACGTGAGAGGACGAGACGTACTAACCTGCACCCACGTGTACTCGGCACCCAGCTCTACAATCAGATCTGCCCACTTGTCAATCACTTTGCGGATCTCTGCGGGCTGCATGAGGGGGAGGGTGACGTCAGACCAGGGGTGGAAACACATGACCTTACTGAAAACAAACAAACACAACAATTTGCTTAAAACTTCCTCTTAACAACATTATGCTTAGATCGTCTATGTCTGTCTGTCTGTCTATCTTTCTCTCTCTCTATGTCTGTCTGTCTGTCTATCTGTTTATTTATCTGTCTGTCTGTCTATCTATCTATCTATCTATCTATCTATCTATCTGTCTGTCTGTCTGTCTATATGTCTGTCTATCTTTCTCTCTATGTCTGTCTGTCTGTCTGTCTGTCTATCTATCTATCTATCTATGTCTGTCTGTTTATTTATATGTCTGTCTGTCTGTCTATCTATCTATCTATATGTCTGTGTGTCTATCTGTCTGTTTATTTATATGTCTGTCTGTCTGTCTATCTATCTATATATATGTCTGTCTATCTATCTATCTATCTATCTGTCTGTCTGTCTGTCTGTCTGTCTATCTATCTGTCTGTCTGTCTGTCTGTCTGTCTGTCTATCTATCTATCTTCTCTCTATGTCTGTCTGTCTGTCTGTCTATCTTTCTTTCTCTCTATGTCTGTCTGTCTGTCTGTCTGTCTATCTATCTATCTATCTGTCTGTCTGTCTGTCTGTCTGTCTGTCTGTCTATCTATATCTATCTATCTGTCTATATGTCTGTCTGTCTGTCTATCTATCTATCTATCTATCTATCTATCTATCTGTCTGTCTGTCTGTCTATCTTCTATATGTCTGTCTGTCTGTCTATCTATCTATATGTCTGTCTGTCTGTCTATCTATCTATCTGTCTGTCTGTCTATCTATATGTCTGTCTGTCTATCTATTTATATGTCTGTCTGTCTGTCTATCTCTCTATCTCTGTCTGTCTATCTATATGGCTATATGTCTATCTATTTATATGTCTCTGTCTGTCTGTCTGTCTGTTTATCTGTCTTTCTGCCCATCTGTCCACCTGTATTTCTTCATCTATACAGTCCATCAGTCCATCTATCTGACCAGCTCCTATCCATCCATCCAGCTCATATTTCTCCAGCAGTTATGATCCAAGCAGCATTCATCATAAAACATACAGTGGATGTTACACTTCACCTTCGAAAATCATCCAGGCAGAGTTATGAATAAATGCATAGAGTAATTCGGTCTACTCTTAGCCCTGAATGAAACCCAGCAGCTGTGCCTGCAAACTTTCCAAAGTCTCCTCTTTCAGGCTTTATGTGGGGCAGCCTGTTCTCTCTATTAGGCGTCCTTGACTTGTTTGCGCCTCGAGCGCTATTCTTACTACTTTGAAAACAATGTCAGATCCCAGTGCATTAGAGTTGAGCGTCAGTTGGCAGGGTCTGTGTGTTTGTGGCCTGCTCTGCTACGCTGCTAATTGGACGGTTTCACACACAGGTGCTGTTTCAGAGCAGCCTTCTCAGTGTCTGTAAAGTTCTCTTCTGAGAATCAGAGAAATCAGGGTAATAGACAATCTAATGGTGTCTCTCCCATAAAACATGTCCACGTGATAATCACTGTGCACATATAATGGTCTTGAATGACTTTGTACAAAGACTCTTCTACCTCAGTCACTTCTTAGATGACAGCACCACCTAGTGTTAAAAATATGACACAACCAGAAAGAGAAAGGGAATGAAATATTGACAAATTATTGGACTGATTTGTCTTTTAACCTGCTGGTGTATTCAAATTATTTTTCAGCTAAGGAGTTGGGAAATTTCAAAACATGATACAACTCAAAATCATTATGTATCATGACTATATATATTATTAATAGAAAACTATTTTTTTAATACAAGAATACAATGTTTAAATACTTAAATACAAAAAAATAAAATATTTAATAAAATACAATCAAAATGATGATGCAATAAAATGTAATACAAAACTAAAAATTACTAAAACTTGATAATATTTAAAAAATAAAATGAAAATGTAAGAAATTCAAAATAAGGCTCAGCCAGTCACAAACTAGCAAACAAATAAATAAATAAATAGTGAGAGTTTATTTTTTTATTTATTTAATTTTATTTATTTTTTTGGCCATGGAGCATCGTTTTGTACAACTGCAAGCGATGCCTAACAACCAGTACATTGTGTAAGTAGTTATTTAGCAGACACTTTTATCCAAAGTGACTGCAAGTGCACTTACCATGGAGTAACTTTGTCACTTTTTTTTAAACGTTCAAACATTTTAGTTATACCAGCCCAGATTGTTTAATAACTCAAGTCACACTGGTAAAGATATACCAAAATACAAAACCAAAGTTAGAATGTGAAGAATGGTGATTTCATAAATAATCTACATAATACACTAACACAAGCAAGACGCTGATAAAGCCTTGATTTGACTCATCCTCTAATGTGTTTTGACTCATTGCTACGAGTTAGTTCTTTCCTCTCAGCTAACGCTCTCCTGAGGTGTCGTCGTTCTGGAAGCACAATCAATTTCTACACGCAGCACGATTAAACTCAAGGAAATAGTTTATTAGCAATGCTTCAGAGGGGCCATGAGCCACAATAACAGAGCTAACGCACTGTGCTAACAAAATATCCCTCGGTGCCGCTCCAATCTATGCCAATCTGTGCTAATCTGTACTCGGAAAACAAAAACATACTGTTATAAGAAACAGCAAGAATAATCTAAAATAGGGAGGGAGGCATAGACTTGGTTAAAGATCTGGGCAGGTAAGAACCAAGAGGAAAGAACCTACTGTAAGTTTCTATGGATAAGCATCTTTTAATCACTTTTTGTTGTTGTTGTTTGTTTGATGCCACAGACCCCCAAATGTGACGATCCCCTTGCGAGGGAACCCCATAAAAAATAAATGCATCTATATAATTTAATGTTATAATGATCTAAAAGGTATCTGGAAAATACTTACTTTCTATTAATTTGATGATTTTCCCCCCACCATTTTGACTAAAATGTTAAATTTATAAATCTACAGAGACAGAAAATTATGGTTGTGAACGAATATTTGCAATTGATCAGATGATTTCCAACAAGACTTTTGAAAAGGAAAATTAAACCAGTCATAATAATCAAATAAATGTTAACTTTTTACTTACTTTGTTTATTTATTTATTTATTTATTTATATCAAATTTATTCATTTATTTATTCATTATTTATTTATTTACTTAGTTAACTTTTACTTTATAAATAAATGTATTTATTTATTTTGTTTTAGTTATTTATATCAACTGTATTTGTTTATTTATTCATTATCTACATTTATATTATAAATAAATGTATTTATTTATTTGTACTACATAATATTTATTTGCTTATTAAATATTTTTGATTTTACATTTGTTTACACTATTTATTTTTTTGTTTGTGGACGACCTAGTACCCCCTTGTGGCTGCCATTATCATAAATCTGTTCATTCAGAAAAGTAACCGCACACCTCTCTTTAACAAGTCACACAATTAATAAAATCCTTCAACTCTGACAAACAGTGCACAATGAGATACATGTAATCTGAATATTTATGCTTAAGGGTTTTGTTGTTAATAGTAATGCCAGCAGTACTAGTTTAGTTCTTAAAAAAGAAGAAATAAACTGTCCTCACCAAACACCTCTGGCTGCTTTGCTTTGGAAAAGTGGATGATGATCTGAGCCTAGAACCAGTAATAATACAAATTATCAGCAAATTGTTAAAACATTGGAATGAAATGCATTAACATACAGCTCATAATTGCACATAAAAAGTTTTAGAATTAAACTTTGCAGGAACATTTACCGTCTACTTTTATTATAACGGCAAAAAGTCTTCAGTGTCACATGATCCTACAGAAATCATTATAATATACTGATTTGCTGCTCAACAAACACTTCTTATTATTATCCATGATTGAAATGTCATATTTTTACATGTTTCATATCCAGTTTTTCCATTACCATGTTAGAGGCTAAAACATTGTTAGATTTTTGTTAGTAGAACATCCCAAACACTGAAATACACATAAAAACGAATACAGAAATAGAATGAAGTGAGTCTTATGGGACTGAACGGGACGGTAGATCATACCGGGGTCTGGAGCGTCAGGCTGGAGAGCAGGGAAATCATTATCAAACATGAACGTGCTGTCATACTCAGGATTCACCTGCAATAAAACAGAGGAAAATATGAAATGACTGTGTTTAATCACAGTCTGTTGGATAAAACATCCCTGAGCGCTCTCTTTCTTTCAGTTTGCTCTTCTTCAGGTTGACATATCTGACTAGACAAGCTGCTTCCAGCCAAACGTATATCTGAACAACGTGAAAAAGTGAGTTCAAGAGTGCATGTTCAACATCTTGTCTGAATGTAAAGTAGTCTGGCAACTTTCTGTGTTTAATTAATCATTAAATAATAATGTCCAGGAATGAGAGAGTCAGCCAAGAACATTTGCCAGGCTTAAATAAACTGTGCCACTGAATATTCATCGCTGTATAACTCACACGGGCAGATGGAGAGAAATGTACATTGAAGGAAAGGATATCACCTTATTTTTTCTGCTTAGTCAGAGAATGCAGACACATCACTTTCCACAGAGAAGACGGTTTCATCTGTGTTCGTAAAAAAGCTCCCATAATGCTGCAGGCTGAGCCAGAGGTGTCGACAGCTTATAACTAGAAGCTCATGAATGTTTCAAATCCTGTAAATGGACCGATTTACTACAATCTGATAACTTGATACTTGATAATAGCGCATGCAAATGAATCGGAAATGGCACTGCAGTGATGCAGCACAAAAAATAAAGAATATATTCTTCCCCTCTAAATAAAAGTGCAGCAATATTCTGGGTTCAAAAAGTCAGGCTCTATTGACATCAGTGCATGTTAATATAGGACCGGATCATTATCCTGGGACACCATGAGCTCTTATTACATGTTAAATGACAAAGGTGATTTGACAAAAAAAGAAACAACATTAAGCAACTAAAAATAGTAGCAAAATAGCAACATTATTCCTTAGTCAAAAATCACATTAACTGTTTTCAACAGTGGAAGTCTATGCAAGACATTGCACCAGTATGTGTTAAATGTACACTAGTGGAAGTTTTCATGCTTTTTTGAAAGAAGTTTCTATGACACGGCAAGGCTTACGAAAAGGCTGCAGTTATCTGATCAAAAAAAAAACAAAAAAAAAAACAGTAATATTGTAAAATAATTTTACAATTTAAAATAACTGTTTTCTATGTGAATACAGACTATTTTAAAATGTAATTTATTGATGTGATCAAAGCTGAATTTTCAGCATCATTACTCCAGTCTTCAGTGTCACATGATTCTTCAGAAATCATAATAATATGCTGAATTGCTGCTCAAGAAATATTTCTGATTATGATCAATGTTGAAAACAGTTGTCCTGCCGAATATTTCTGTGGAAACCGTGATACATTTTTTTTCAGGATTCTTTAATGAATAGAAAGTTCAAAGAACAGCATTTATTTGAGAGAAAAAAAAAGAAGTAAAAGTCTTTTCTGATACTTGATTAATTAAATGCTTTAAAAAAACGAGCCAGACTTTTGAACGGTAGGGTATAATTTCTTAAAATAGCAATATAGACAACATTTTTACTTAAATACTCAATAATATAAGAAAACAACAAACAAAATACAAGCTTAAAAAATGAGCTTTTACACCCTCCATAATGCTGTATAACATTTATTGTATGTGCATGTAAATGAGACTTTTGTTGGAAATTATTTTCTATGGTAATTGTCACCATGTCAAAGATTTTAGATGTTGTTTTGAATCAAGAACATTCATTTTAAAAATCAGCTGCAAACTATTCATTATACTGTATATATATATATATATATATATATATATATATATATATATATGTGTGTGTGTGTGTGTGTGTGTGTGTGTGTGTGTGTGTAATATATATATAACAAATTATAAATTTTTATTATATGGCTAAACTTTTTAGAATAATCTTGACATATAGATAAAGTTATGTCTCAAAAGTGAGGTGGCTTTATAACAGATCAATAAAAAAAGAAGAAGAAAACATGTATTAATCTGTCTGTCTGTGAGGTAATGTTACAACAGCAACAGCTGTTTTTGCTTGTTTCTTACCTTTTCAATTTTCATCTCACTTCTTGCAGTGACACTCAGCAACATTGAGTCGGAGAAGCTGTTTTGCTCACCTCTCCATTAGCTCTCACGCTGCCGGGACACAGGGGGTTGTTCGGGTCATGTCGTGGGGTGTTGTCCTCTGGAGGTTTCTCCACCTGTCCTTTCCACGGACGCTTCATCCGATGAGCCGAGACCAGAACCCAGGAGTCCCGCAGGGGGTTGTACCTTAAATGCTGGTGCTCTGAAACAAATTCAAGAATAATATGAGATTTGATTTGAAAGGTAACAGGCAGAACTTTGCCACTCAGTGTTCATTTCTGAGTCACAAACGAATAATCTTTTGAACGAGTTGATTTCGTAAAGCGCTTGTAAATTAATGAATTTGACAGTTTAAGCAAACACAACTGTCATAAAATTCCAAGCAAACTATACTTATTTTAAAGCATTGTGATAAACAATAGCATGTATAAAAATGCATCTAAAAATGTATTTTACTTAAAAATGACTCCGCCTAACTAGTAAATGAGTTTGAACCGTTTGAACCGGTTCATTGACATAACTGTCCAAACGAACCGATTCTGTAAAATGACTCGGACTTCCCACCGCTAGATAAATCACATGATCCGCTTCGCTTCAGCCGTCACGTGACTCATCTAGCAAGCGTACTATTTTCAACGTATTCAAACCACAGGAGTAGAAACAAAAAGAGGTCATTACATGACATCTAGATTTGACCGTGATTCATGCACAGTTCAAAGCTTAGAAAATAAATATGCATAAGTGTCAACATGTAAAAACATTCCTCACCTTTAGGATCAAACATGGGTTTACTGAGACTGTCCATCTTACTGCTTACCCCTTAATAAAATCCCCTGTGGCTACGTAATCTATCCGATCACCTGTTACCGGTTTTTAACATGAATTTATTGATTGTTTCTTTCTAGAGTTTCAAGTTGTCATCTGATCGTCCTCCTAAGTATCCTCAAGTGAACAGTGCTGCGCAAATAAAACGCAGTGTGTGGCTTCTAAAGATGAATAAACCGAACAGTGCTTGCACTGTTTACAGGCTCCCCGAGAACATAAATAATACCACATACATAAATAGATTAATTTAATCGATATGTTTCACTGTATCAATAAAAGCTGCTTTGTGTATTTTGCGTATTTTGGTGGCTTATTGAGGATAATGACGCTCCGCCGCACCGCCTTCTTCCGTGTAGCGTTCTGAGCGATTTCATTGGACTAGACCTCGCCGTTTGTGGCAGCCGATTGGTTGTCACAGACGTAACGTCACCTCACGTCATCGCCCGTCAGCTTTTATGTATGCCATGCTGTGTGTCTGAATGAAGTCTGTTTAATGTCTTTTGCAATCTAAGACAGCGGTTTACCTCTAAACAGTCGTTTGTGCCCGGATTACGATGTCTGTAATAAGACTTATTCTAAAAGCGGTGGTGGTTCTCGGGTTTCTGGTGTTGACAGTTCAGTTTATAAGATATTGGATGGCAAATAAACAATATGTCTTTACAAAAGAAGATGTTGCCAAGTTAGCCAGACAGTATGCAGGTGAGTAAACACACATAACCTGTTTCTATTCTGAAGTTACATCTGTTGCTAAGATATTGCTGTAAGTGGTTTCTATATATATCTTATATATTGTGAATATACACTTCCTAGCAACACAGAGCTTCAGATGGTCATAGTGTCTCCCTAAAAGAGTTGTTTAAAGTATGTTTTGAGCAAATACCACATCTAATAACATAGCTGTCCAATAATGACTCTTCCTAACTTGTCTAATAGATGTCTAAACCAAATCAAACTAGATGTCTGAACTGTGTTTGTGTGCCATAGGCCAGGACCACGAGCAAGCCTTCTCTAAGGTGGTGGTGGAGCTGAGGAAGAGGTATCCGGGTCACATCCTGCCCGATGAGGACCTGCAGTGGGTGTTTGTGAATGCGGGCGGCTGGATGGGCTCCATGTGTCTGCTGCACGCTTCTCTCACAGAGTATGTGCTGCTGTTCGGGACAGCCGTGGACACGGGCGGACATTCAGGTGGGTCAAGAACATCTCCAGGGCATGTTTGTCCTCAAAATCAAAAGAAGGAAATCAAAAATATAAAATAAAGACTACTATAGGATCATTATGACTTTTTTGCACTGCAACATTATTTTTTAATTAAGCACTAAATTCTAATTAACTTGTTGGAAAATAATAGTAATAATTGAAAACAATTGTGTATAGCTATATTATTTAGAATATAAATTCATATATAATTTTATACTCTTGCTATAAAAAATACTGTATTGCTGTTTTGATAATCTAATGGGAATCACTATTAACAATAATGGGAATTGCAAAAAAAACATCAATGTGAATACAAAAATAAGCATTTTGAGATAAAATAATGTCACTAAATCTTAATAGACATAAAATATGGCAAATTTTCTGTATTCCCAAAAATTTTTTTTTTTTTTGGTGGTGTTTTATCCTTGGATTCTAACTAAAATGAAAAATGAAAAAAAATAAAATGAAGTTGACGTATTACTAAAATTACTAAGACTGTAAAACTGTATTTGTAATTCATTTTCTTTCTTTTTTTATTTTAGTAATTTATTGACAGTTTAAATAGTATGTGTTATTTGAAATTGATCTATAAAATATTAATATTAGATGAAAAACATATAGTTAAAATCCAAAAAAATCCAGAAAAATGCATTTCAAAAAAGTTATAAATTGATTTGCATTTTAATGAGTGAAATAAGTATTTGATCCCCTATCAATGAGCAAGATTTCTGGCTCCCAGGTGTCTTTTATACAGGTAAGGAGCTGAGATTAGGAGCACTCTCTTAAAGGGAGTCTCAGCTTGTTACCTGTATAAAAGACACCTGTCCACAGAAGCAATCAATCAATCAGATTCCAAACTCTCCACCATGGACAAGACCAAAGAGCTGTCCAAGGATGTCAGGGACAAGATTGTAGACCTACACAAGGCTGGAATGGGCTACAAGACTATCGCCAAGCAGCTTGGTGAGAAGGTGACAACAGTTGGTGCGATTATTCTCAAACGGAAGAAACACAAAATCACTGTCAATCTCTTTCGGACTGGGGCTCCATGCAAGATCTCACCTCGTGGAGTTTTAATGATCATGAGAACAGTGAGGAATCAGCCAAGAACTACACGGGAGGATCTTGTCAATGATCTCAAGGCAGCTGGGACCATAGTCACCAAGAAAACAATTGGTAACACACTACGCCGTGAAGGACTGAAATCCTGCAGCGCCCGCAAGGTCCCCCTGCTCAAAGAAAGCACATGTACAGGCCCGTCTGAAGTTTGCCAATGATTCAGAGGAGAACTGGGTGAAAGTGTTGTGGTCAGATGAGACCAAAATCCAGCTCTTTGGCATCAACTCAACTCGCCGTGTTTGGAGGAGGAGGAATGCTGCCTATGACCCCAAGAACACCATCCCCACCATCAAACATGGAGGTGGAAACATTATGCTTTGGGGGTGTTTTTCTTCTAAGGGGACAGGACAACTGCATCGCATCAAAGGGATGATGGACGGGGCCATGTACCGTCAGGGCCAGGGCATTGAAGCCTGCCAGGGCATTGAAAATGTGTCGTGGACGGGTATTCCAGCATGACAATGACCCAAAACACACGGCCAAGTCAACAAAGGAGTGGCTCAAGAAGAAGCACATTAAGGTCCTGGAGTGGCCTAGCCAGTGTCCAGACCTCAATCCCATAGAAAATCTGTGGAGGGAGCTGAAGGTTCGAGTTGCCAAACGTCAGCCTCGAAACCTTAATGACTTGGAGAGGATCTGCAAAGAGGAGTGGGACAAAATCCCTCCTGAGATGTGTGCAATCCTGGTGGCCAACTACAAGAAACATCTGACCTCTGTGATTGCCAACAAGGGTTTTGCCTCCAAGCACCAAGTCATGTTTTGCAAAGGGGTCAAATACTTATTTGACTCATTAAAATGCAAATCAATTTATAACTCTTTTGAAATGCATTTTTCTGGATTTTTTGGTTGTTATTCTGTCTCTCACTGTTAAAATAAATTTACCATTAAAACGATAGACTGATCATTTCTTTGTCAGTGGGCCAACGTACAAAATCAGCAGGGGATCAAATATTTTTTTTCTCCACTGTACACACATGCATACATTTCTTCCCCCACATCATAGATGTGCTCCTACAGTAAATACAGTTTTGCCACATTAGGATTTCTTGTATTTTCACATTCCTTTCATATTTGCGTCTCCTTCAGGCCGTTACTGGGCAGAAATATCAGACACTATCATTTCTGGAACGTTCAGGCAATGGAAAGAAGGAACCACTAAAAGCGAGACTTACTATCCAGGTACAACAAGCACACGTCACCAACACACACACTTCAGTCTAACAGTGCTCTCAGATCTGTGTTTGTTGTGGCAGGAGACACTATCGTGCATGTGGCGGGAGAAGCCACGTCAGTGCAGTGGAGCGCCGGGACGTGGATGGTGGAGTACGGCCGAGGATTCATTCCCTCCACGCTGGGATTCGCTCTGGCCGACACCGTCTTCAGCACCCAGGACTTTCTAACACTGTTTTATACTGTACGTGTCTATGTGAAGAGTATGATCCTGGAGGCTAGCACTTTCCTCACTGACACCGGCGTCCTCTGAAAAACACACGTCCCTGTGTTGTTCGCTTGCTAATGGAGAACCGACGACTTGTTGAATTGGATGTATGAAAAGCACTTAGTCTTAATGTAATTACTTTTCCAACGATTAAAGTTTTATTTTCCATACTGTACAAAGAGTTTATTAAATGTCTTTTCTAAAGGTGAAACACATTTTTGGTCAACACACTGTTTGTGGTCCAGTGTCTGTGTTTGAACGTGGAAAGATGTTTTAGCAGCTCAATACTGTCCAGAAATGGTTATTACGAGGTATGGATAAAAAAATTAAAAGTTAGTTTTCTGTATTTCCAGATCACACTCTTTGCACCTTTAATAAACTGTGAATATTAATTGTTGCTTTATTTTTCATAAGATACATTGTTCAAAACTGACCTGTCTCCTGTTCAGCCTGAAGTCGCTCCAGAATAAACATATTAATTAGTATTGTTGAATAAGTCTTTTATTCATTAATTTAATCAATTTATTCAATTAAGTTATTTAGAATTATTTTTGTTTGTTTTCTTTTATGTATCTGTCAAATAAGGAATGTGACACAAAAAGGGTAATTATTTTCCATATATATATATTTAGTTAGTTAGTTTCCACAAAAAAATATTGAGCAGCAAAAAAAAAAGCTATTATAAATTGTAACAAATATTTAAATATTCCCGACATTACGAATTTTACTGGATATTTTATTATATTTTATTAAATACATGCAGCCTTGGTGAGCATTATTCCACATGTTTTGACCGGTAGTGTATGTAATTTTGTATATTCTAATCATATAATGCATAAGTAGTTTTTGCTGCTGGTGATGATCAGCGGCAGACACGCACGCGCGCGCGCGCTCATTCATTACAGCTCGCTGCTGTGTGTTTTGTGTGTGTGTGTGCTCATGTTAGCATGGATCTCTCTTATCAAGCCATAAGGACTGCTAATCAGGCCAGAGAGGCGGTGAGTGCTGAAATCAAGCTGTTGTTGTAGCTGTCGTGCTAAACTTTGTTCTCTATGATTTCACACGATAAACTGCAATGTGTTGAGCAAATATTCGTGTAACTGCGTGTATAGAGGAAAGAGTGTATAAATATACATACGTATTGTGAGATAAATGGAGTGCGAATGAAGTCGAGTGCTTTTTTTATCGTTTTTAAATAGCCTTTCGGATAATATGTAAATTATTTAATTTTTTTGACAATTAGCAAGATGGCTAGTTAGTCAGTAGTGCGCGTGTTTACGGTTTACAGTCATTGAGTCCTGTGTTGCCATAGCAACCTGTCATGCTGTCTTTGTACTTCCCTTAATGTAAGATGTGGCGCCATCTAACGGATAGTCAGTGGAGTTTATTAAAATATTCATCAATTCTAATATCTGTTACAGCTAAAATGTATCAGTTTGAGTAACAATTAATATTCACACATATTCCCCGCAAAATAGGCTACTAGTACTACAGTTGCTGCAAGTAACCATATTAAAGTTGTGACACATTTAGTTTGTTGATGTAATTTTAAATAAATGTTTTATGAATTTATTTTCTTAGGAGGAACTAAGAACAGAAAAGCGCAGGAGAAATTTGCTGGTTTTGATTTATCATCATTTAATGGAGGAGGGGTGAGATCTTAAAAACATTTCTTAAATGGACATGAAATGACTCTAAATGAAAGAAAAGACACACGTGTAAATACACTGAAGTCATTTCTTTTTTGACTGCACAGGTATATGGATTCAGCTAAAGCCTTAGAGAAAGAAAGCAGTTTTGCTTTATGCCGTTTTGAGGTGTGTGATAACGTTGACTTGGAGACCGTTCTTATGGAATATGAGAGTTATTATTTAATAAAGTTTCAGAAATATCCCAAACTGACAAAGAAACTGACAGAACAAGGTGAGATTTTACTCTTAACTTCTGTAAAACTTCATAAATGTTGTATTTTTTTTTATATATATATATATATAGAGAGAGAGAGAGAGAGAGTATGTTTTTGCATGTACATTAAAAAATGAATTGTTAAGCAATATATAGTGTAATAACACCTGTTAATGCTATTAATAAAGGTTATTATTTAGTGTCATTTTGTCTTTATAGGAGAGAGTCGGCTCGTAATGAGCTGTGGTAAAAGAAGGTATGTACAGTATTTTTTACCACAAGAACATTGAAAGACTCAGTATAATGATGTTTTTATTCACCATGTGTGTATTCATTTGTGAAAGGACGTCATCATCCAGACACACACTCCCAAGAATCAACTCCATGCAGCGACCTCCATCCAGAAACACTGTTAAAATGACTGAATCTAAACTAACAGGAAGAGACATCAGCAAGTCCAGTGTAAGTCTACAAACATCATTTTTGGTTTAAACAAATTATTATATAGTCTATAAACAAGAAAGAGTCACTTTGCATGATCTGTGCAGGAAGGAGAGCAGCTGACGCCTGCGGACGCATCAGGGTTCGGTCTCAATGTGTCTCCTCTCATCAGGAACGGGGCAGAAGAGGGAACACACATCAGAAAGGTCTTTCTTTTTGAGGATTGTTTATTCAAACATTTGCCTCAAAAAAAGAATGTTTGTCATCATGTACTGTACTCACCTTCATGCAGTTCAAAACCCATATGACTCTTCCTTCTTCATCAGGTTGATTACAGGAGTCTGATTCCTGATGCAGTTAAAGGTGCTGCTAACGACTCAGTCCTGCCCTGCACAGATTTCTCAGTAGGTCAACTGTATGTTTCATTCAGGTTCAAAGCAACTGAAGCTCTGCTGGAAGCAGCTGTGATAGAAAATTATTCTGAAACATCCCTCATCCTTTTGTCTGACAGGAGCGTTTGCTGAAACCCATAAGTGCCTTCATTGGGATGAGCAGTGACATGAGGGAACTTGCAGCGGTTATTAGCAGAGTAAGTCTATGTTTATGAAATGACTTCCCTTGTGTGGCAGTTTGGTGCTATATTAGGGAAATATTGTGAAGTCTGTCATTTTCAGGACTACTATGATTTTTTTTTTTTTGAAATGTGATATTATTTTATTGACAGTTAAGCACATTCGCCCACAATCCTCACGATCATAAAGTTTTTTTGTTTCTTTTTTTTTGTTGTTGATAATTTTCATTTTTCTCAATGATGATTATTGTTAAAGTTTCAGTACAGTAATACAAAATCAGTCTGTATTGACAAAATCATGTTTTAAAATTACTGTGTAAATTGAAATTACTGTCCACATACTGAATAAAGATCCACTACTAAAATTTTAGAAGAAAATAAATTATATAAACACACATTTGCAAAGTGAACAAAGCACAGTACATTTTAAAAGCTGCACTTTGTGAATTTAAAAATATAAATAAAATAATATTTATTTAATAATATATATTGTATTGACAAAATCATATTTTAAAATTACTGTATGAATCAAAATGACTGTCCACACACTTAATAAAGATTCAGAGTAAAAATGATATTAGAAAAGAAATAGATCTATCTATCTATCTGTCTATATAGTATATACAGGTGCATCTCAATAAATTAGAATGTTGTGAAAAAGAATGTTGTTTCTTGTAACATATTTCAAAAAGTGAAACTTTCATATATTTTAGATTCATTACATGTAAAGTAAAACATTTCAAAAGTGTTTTTTTGTTTTAATTTTGATGATTAGAGCTTACAGCTCATGAAAGTCAAAAATCAGTATCTCAAAATATTAGAATATTTACATTTGAGTTTCAATAAATGACCATCCATACAGTATAAATTCTGGGTATCTCTTGTTCTTTGAAACCACAATAATGGGGAAGACTGCTGACTTGGCAATGATCCAGAAGATGAACATTGACGCCCTCCATAAAGAGGGTAAGTCACAGAAGGTCATTACTGAAAGGTGTGGCTGTTTACAGAGTGCTGTATCAAAGCATATTGAATGCAAAGTTGACTGGAAGGAAAAATTTGGGTAGGAAAAGGTGCACAAGCAACAGGGATGACCGCAAGCTTGAGAATACTGTCAAGCAAAGCTGATTCAAACACTTGTGAGAGCTTCACAAGGAGTGAACTGAAGCTGGAGTCAGTGCATCAAGAGTCACCACGCTCAGACGTCTTCAGGAAAAGGGCTACCAAGCCACTTCTGAACCAGAGACAACGTCAGAAGCGTCTTACCTGGGCTGTGGAGAAAAAGAACTCAGTGGTCCAAAGTCCTCTTTTCAGATGAAAGTAAATTTTGCATTTCATTTAGAAATCAAGGTCCCAGAGTCTGGACGAAGAGTGGAGAGGCACAGAATCCATGTTGCTTGAAGTCCAGTGTGAAGTTTCCACAGTCAGTGATGATTTGGGCTGCCATGTCATCTGCTGGTGTTGGTCCACTGTGTTTTCTGAGGTCCACAGTCAACACAGCCATCTACCAGGAAATTTTAGAGCACTTCGTGCTTCCTTCTGCTGACAAGCTTTATGGAGATGCTGATTTCATTTTCCAGCAGGACTTGGCACCTGCCCACACTGCCAAAGGTACCAAAAGCTGGTTCAATGACCATGGTGTTACTGTGCTTGATTGGCCAGCAAACTCGCCTGACCTGAACCCCATAGAGAATCTATGGGGTATTGTTAAGAGGAAGATGAGAGACACCAGACCCAACAACGCAGATGAGCTGAAGGCCACTGTCAAAGAAACCTGGGCTTCCATACCACCTCAGCAGTGCCACAAACTGATCACCTCCATGCCACGCCGAATTGAGGCAGTAATTAAAGCAAAAGGAGCCCCTACCAAGTATTGAGTACATATACAGTAAATTAACATACTTTCCAGAAGGCCAACAATTCACTAAAAATGTTTTTTTATTGGTCTTATGAAGTATTCTAATTTGTTGAGATAGTGAATTGGTGGGTTTTTGTTAAATGTGAGCCTAAATCATCCTAAAAGAACCAAAGAAATCATCACAATTAAAAGAACCAAAGACTTAAACTACTTCAGTCTGTGTGCATTGAATTTATTTAATACACGAGTTTCACAATTTGAGTTGAATTACTGAAATAAATTAACTTTTCCACGACATTCTAATTTATTGAGATGCGCCTGTATATATATATATATATATATATATTCACATTTGTAAAATGAAGAAAGTGTAGTGAAAAGAAAATGTATATATATAATTTTCTTTTGAATTTTGTTTTTGATCATTTGATTTTTGTTTCATGCACTTGAAGCATTACATGTGTAACTGAGTGCAACAATCTATTTCTATTTTTACTTCAAAATCAACAAAAAGCACCGCAATTAATTGCATAGATTTGTTTTGTTGTTTTTTTCAGTATATGAGAACTGGGAGGGGAAATGTTATAAAAATAATATCACAATGCAAAATATCTTGATGGGTCTAAAATAAGCTTCATCTTCATTCATTTGATTTTGATGTTTCACACATTTATACAATATTTAACTTTTAAAGACAAAAATACGACAATCAGATAAATTTCTGATAATGAAAAATACTGTGCCATTCCAACACTGATTCAACACTAGAGAGCAGCATAGTCTGTTTTTATAATATAGTGTGACATATCCCAATATCAGCGGGTTTATGTGGTTTATGAGGACACAAAGTATAATCTGTTTTTATAGGTGGTTTATATAGTGTGCTTAAAAAACATACTAAATATCTAAAGATGCCAATAGTCTCCTGTCTAAGTTTAGGTGTAGGGTTGGTGTTGCACACACATGTGTGTGTGTGTGTGTGTGTGTGTGTGTGTGTGTGTGTGTGCAGATACATACACAAGCTGGAACATGTATTATTGAAGCACTCCATTTCATCTTTCTCTCCTGTCTCTTCATAAAGGATATCTATTTACACAACCCCAACGTGCGCTGGGACGACATTATAGGCCTGGAGGCTGCCAAGCGATTAGTCAAAGAAGCTGTCGTCTACCCCATTAAGGTGCTTGGCTGCTAAACACTTTGGTATTTCTCAAGCTGCCGCCTGCCTTCGATTCTGAATACATCTCCACTAACGGCTAGAGGAAAGCCGGGCTCAGGGTTATTTCTTAAGATGACATGAAATCTATACCTGAATACCATCCAATCTGACCGCTCACATCTCTGCCTCATCTCTGGCCTCTCTGCTGATGACTACAAATCCACAGTACGCTCCTGACAAACAGGAAATGCAAACGTTATTTGTCTTCCTCGACTCAATCATGTGGTGAAGGAGCCTGCTGTCGTACAGAATTACCTGGAAATTCTGCTTGTGCAGCTTATTTTTGCTTGTAGCACATAAAGTAAAAATTGTATGAAGAATATGATTACATAACATTATGCTAAAGGACATTTTGAGGCTTGGTTTTGTCAATACTTGGACCTTATCATGTACTAGATAAAGATAAAGTGGTGTCTGACAGTTAATTGGTCGAGGAAAATATTAGTTTTTGTTATTCACCTTAGCGTGAAGTCAACAAACAATATTGATTATTCATGAAATCTCACTAGCAACCACTTATAACACCTCAGTAGCCAAATAACAACCATTCAGAGCACCACAGCAACCAACTAGCAACCACCCAAAACACCTTATCAATGCCTTAAATATTAGAGCACAACAACAACAGCTTAGCAACACTCTTACAGGCACTCGGCAAACCTTAGCAGCCACCTAGCAACACCCTAGTAACCAGCCAGAACATTGTAGAAACTAACTAGCAGCTATCCAGAACACCCTATCAATGCTCTAACAACCACTCAGATTATGACATACTTAGAAACGTCCTTGTAATGTCCCAGTAACCATCCAGAACAGCCTAGCACATGTTTAGCAACCACCTAGCAATGGACTAACAGGCATGCACAACTCCACTGCAACCAGCAAGAAACCTCCCAGAACACCATAGGAGCTTACTAGCAACCACATAGAGCACCACAGCAACAGCCAGCCTAGCAACGGACTTACAGCAATCTTAAAGGGGTCATATGACGTTGCTAAAAAGAACATTATTTTGTGTATTTGGTGTAATGCAATGTGTTTATGCGGTTTAAGGTTAAAAAAACACGTTATGTTCCACATACTGTACATTATTGTTGCTCCTCTATGCCCCGCCTTTCTGAAACGCACCGATTTTTACAAAGCTCATCGTTCTGAGAAGCGAGGCGTGCTCTGATTGGCCAGCTATCCAGTGCATTGTGATTGGCTGAATACCTCAAGCGTGAGACGGAAATTTTACGCCCCTTACCATATGTTGGGATGCCGTGTCCCAGCGCGACGACACAAAAAGAATAAAACCCATTATAAACCAGGCATTTGTTGCATCCAGTGGGGACATAATTACTGATTATAATGACTTATACTGTCTTTTTATGCGTCACGTTGCATCGCGCCGCGTAAACATTACCATGTCTGCATTTGTGATCGGAGAAACGACAAATAACAAGAGCTACTCTACACTGCTCAAAATCCACATTTGAATCTTCAGTGGCAAATTCTTTAAATATGAAAACATACTTACAGGCTGTGAGTCATAAGCGCCAGACAGTCCTTGCAAAGTTGGAATTGCCCCACTTTATAGAAACCGTCTTTGAGCACAGCTGGCAGGCTACTGCCAGGATCAGGAAATAGTCCTCTGTAAAATGCGCTGCACACACTCTAATATTTGGGTTGAACTGTTCTGGAACAGTGTTGTAAATACAACTTAACCACTGATTTATAGTTGTGTCCTCTTTTGGAAGCCCAAACAAAGCAGTTTCGCTTTCACAACGAAACACAGCGTCTCCAGGACATGGCGCCGGCGGCAGCAACAACACTACAGCGAGAATAAAAATCACGGCCCCTTTCTTTGCGTATTCATTTGGGTGGTGTTATGCAAATCTCCCCACACAATGACGTAGACGTGTGGGGTGTGTTTGAATGAGCCGTTTTAGGAGGGCATGGTCGAGTCTTAACTTTTATAAAGAATATCTCTTTGATATCTATGCATGAACAGCTTGTAACACTCCAAAGAGAAAGGAAAACTTGAAATCGCATCATATGACCCTTTAAACCACCTAGCAATGACCTAGTAACTACCCAGCAACATGCCTAACAACCTTACAATCCTAGTAACAGTGACAAAGCCCCATAGCAACATGCCTATTGACCTAACAATCCTAGCAACCATAACAAAGCCCCATTGCAAAATGCCTAACGACATAAAAATCTTAGCAACCATGACAAAGCCCCATAGCAATATGCCTAACAATCCTAGCAACCATGACAAAGCCCCACAGCAACAACCTAACAATCCTAGCAATCATGACAAAGCCCCACAGCAACATGCCTAACAACCACCTAGGAAAAAATAGCACCTTCAAGCATCTTAAAATCACCTAGCAAAGCCTTAGTAACAATGCTGTAACAACCAGAGCACCACAGCAATAACCTAGCAACACACTGATAGCCATCCAAAACACCCTAGCACATGCCTAGCAACCACCTAGCAATGCACCCAGAATTCAATATCAGCTTTCTAAAAAACACATAGAGCAACATAGCAACAACCTAGCAGCACACTTGCAGCCATTTAAAACACCTTAGAAACTACCTACCAATGCCCTAGAACCCATTCAGAATACCCAAGCAACACAAATAATAGTAACTGTGACAAAGCACCATAGCAACCACCTAGATGTGTACAGCCACTTAGAAAACTGTAGCAGCTGCCTAGCAACACCCTAGTGACCACCACCAAAACATTATAGCAACCAACTGGCAATTGGTTGCCAGAACGCCCTATCAAGTATCTAACAGCCACCTAAAAGTGTCTTAGCAACCACCAAAAAAAAAAAACAGCGAAACCCTAACAACATACTTACGATCACATTAAGGATATTTTAAAAATGACAAATAGTAATCACCCAGAACAACTGTCTAGAAGTACCACATAGCAACCCCCAGATAACCTAGAAACACCCCAACAACCACCTAAAGCACCATAGCAACCATCTAGTTCTAACCACTATCCACCTACCCTCTTTTTTTCAGTATCCGCAGCTGTTCACTGGAATTCTGTCACCATGGAAGGGTTTACTCCTGTATGGACCACCAGGTCTGACCTTTCTGTTTTCTGTTTGTACAAATCCATTTGTGACAATATGAATATTCAATCCCTGAATATAAAAGATAACTAATGTTGCTTGTAATATGATCTTAATGTGACGACTGCCCCTCAAAAATCAGGCACAGGAAAGACGATGCTGGCCAAAGCTGTAGCCACGGAGTGCAACACAACATTTTTCAACATCTCCGCATCCAGTATTGTCAGCAAATGGAGGGGAGACTCTGAGAAGCTGGTTCGGGTCCGAAGAGACATTATTTTCTCAGATTTGTGTTATTTTATTGTTTTATGAGATGTGTGGGGGGGAAAGGGTTGTGCTCAGCGAAACACTGATTTTCCTCTTGTTATGATTCTCTACAGGTTTTGTTTGAGCTGGCAAGATATCACGCTCCATCCACCATTTTCTTGGATGAGCTGGAATCAGTGATGAGCCAGCGAGGGGTTGGCCAAGGGTGAGCATGAGCCAGTAACTTTCACTGACAGTAAGATTATAAAACAACCTAAACTCTCACTCCTAGTACACAATCCATAACTATTAAAGTACACAAATTCTGATTTGCTCTTTACATCTCTTTAAGAGGTGATCACGAGGGCAGTAGAAGGATGAAGACAGAGTTACTAGTTCAGATGGATGGACTGGCACGATCAAACGATCTTGTGTTTGTGCTTGCTGCCTCAAACTTACCTTGGTGAGGAGTGATTGTGAGGAAACAATATCATTTTTTTCTTTTGTTATGGTTTTTATAATCTGTCTAATCTGTCTCCAGGGAGTTGGACCATGCCATGCTGAGAAGACTGGAGAAGCGGATACTGGTGGGTCTCCCATCTGCCCCAGCCAGACAAGCCATGATCAGTCATTGGCTGCCTCCAGTTAGTAACACAGGTGGGGTGGAGCTACGGACAGAGCTGGACTATGACTCACTGTCACAGGTGAGAGAAACCATGTGACTGAGGTACATCCACTAGATAGATAGATAGATAGATAGATAGATAGACTGTGCTATTGAGTCAATTGTCCTGATATGTTCACGTCCTGATATTTCAGAAGACAGGAGGTTACTCTGGGTCAGATATCAGGTTAGTGTGTAAGGAGGCCGCTATGAGACCTGTGAGAAAAATCTTTGACGCCCTTGAAAATCACATTGAAGGTAAGAAATATGCCACGTCCCGCTCTGAACGACATTAAACTGCTGTTTCATCACGAAATCCTGTTTTGCCCACAATTCACAGTCTCCATTACACCATGCATCTTCACAGGTCAGTCCAATATGCCGGTTATTGAACTAGAAACTGTGACCACAGCAGATTTCCTGGAGGTGATTGCTCACACCAAACCGTCAGCCAGATGTCTGATGGATAGATACTCGGCCTGGGAGAAAGAGTACGAGTCTGTCTGACACATGATCTCAGTATACTGCATGGACTATTACAGCAACAACAAATGTTTTACCGCACTACTACCTACTCTTTTTATAATGACATGCTGTGTTTCTCACTAGAAAAACATTTGAAAGGAAATATTAAAAACTATTTTAAACAATAGTTTGTTTTCACAGTTCATGATTTGATTTTGTTTTATTTCTTTTAAGTACATCATAATAAATGCATAGGGAGTGCAGCGACATTATAAGAGACAGTTAAACAATACAGATTACCAATATTACTTTTTCTTTTTTGTCAGTTTTCCAGTTATTTAGATCCTAAGAGATTTTCAAGTATATGATTGACAGCCTCTGGAAAGCTGTCACACGTCAGGTGAGGTGGCGGGTTAATTTTACCCTCATCACCAGGTCTGTATTTACCTGCAAAAAAATTAAAAGAAGATTACTATTATGCACCCAAAAAAAAAAAAAAAACTATGACTACTACATTATGAAAACACAATTGCATATTAAGAATGATGCCTACCAGTTTTCACTAAAATTCCCAGCATTCCTGCATTCTGTGCCCCACCAACATCATCTCTGGCATCCTGTGCAATAACAGTTAGGTTGGTGACAGATTCAATTGTAAGGAAAACTAATTAAGTCATACATTCCATCTTGAATATCATAAAGGAATGAACTTTTTGAACAAATGAAAAAAAAAGAACAAATAAACAATAAAACAAACCAAAAAAAAAACATAATATTTTACATAAAGAAAATTATGATTTTTGCATTGTGATAATAGGCCTAATTTTATTAGTGCAATTGATTTTATTTGATTTGATTATTTTAATGTGAAACATGACCCAGAAATGTTCTCCACAGGATTAGTAAAGCTTAAAATATTACACCATGATGTATATAGACTTAATAATATTTATACAATTTTTTTTATTCATTTTATTATAAAATAAATAAATAAATGTCCTAAAATACACTTTGTTTTCTTCATGCAATATATATATATATATATATATATATTTTTTTTTTTTTTTTTTTTTGAGTGAAGTATAATCCTTGTTCTTGACAGACTCACCCAAGATTCAAATATTACAGTCCTGTGCATATTCATACTCACGTCTCCGATCATCACAGCCTCCTCCGGTGAGCACTTCAGGTCTCGTAAGGCCTCCAGGAAGAAGGCTTTCTCTGGTTTACCCACCACTGTGGCCTGGGTGTCAGTCGCGTACTCAAGACCCGTCACAAACGGACCCGGTCCCAAAGCCAACCCGTCCTTCCTTTTATAGTATCGTGCTTTATGGATGGCAATGAGGGGGGCACCATCTAAAATGAGTCTGATTAAATGAGTCTGATAATATTAGCAGCAATATTTCAACCACTCAGTGGAAGAATTCAAATATTTACATGTTGTTTTGATGGTCTATAAATATCTTCCAAAATTGTTTACCGGAAGGCTTTATTGAGTGTCTGGTAGTTGAAGTGGTCAGGTGCTAACCCAATCACAACAGCATTAGGATCTGAAGTTTCCAAACCTGCAACATACGAAAGTATGAGACCAACACACACCATTATATGATAAACATGGAAAACATTTTTTTCAAAGATCTTCATGTTTTCTATATGAAAAACAAAGGTTTTTTTTGTTGTTTTTCTAAAACAGATTTTTGCCTGTTATTTATTTATTATTTTATTATTTTCTTTTTTAATGTCAGTGCTTTACTCATTACTTTGATGCTAGGGTGTATCATGGTTGCCTAAGTGTTGTTAACTGGTTGCTAGGTGTTCTAAACGTCAAGTCTGATCTCACTCAGATAAGCTGTATAAATGAACAAGACGCTGACCTGTGAAGTCCTCTAGAGCACTATCCTCCACCAGCAGTAGGGGGCGCACTGCTCTCTGCTCCAGTAGATTACGGGCTGCAGTGAGTGATGTGAAGATCTCCTGCTCCTGGAGGTCAAAGTTTAACCGACGCAGTCGCTCAAACAGGATCCTCTTACATTCCTTTGTGGTGTTGGTCACAAATTTCACAGCGACTGGAGCCTGTCTTAATCTGGACAAATACATGTCTAATTAGTTTCTATGCAATACCAAACATGAAATATCTCAACTACATTACAAATGGCAGTGAAATAGTTATAAAATGAAATAGTCATTTGCATATTTGTTATGCTGATATCAGGTTAGCAGACATGTCTTTAAGCAGTGTGTTTGAAATAATACCCATTTGTTGATACAGCATGCTGTCGATTAGTTGATTTTAATTGATTTATTTGTTTTTAATTGATTTTCATGTTGATGAACTGATAGCGATTTATATAGGCCTATAACTTAAATTCAAAGATCAATCTTTTAGTCTATGCTGTTTATTAGTTGAAACTTCAAGAAACACTATTTGAAGTGGGTTTCCCATCCGTTAATCACAATAAACGTTGTGCTTTGTTTATTTTGATATGAAACTATCAATTTGATATGAAAAATATCAAGAAACTCAAAAAAATACATGCCGTTTTGATGCTGTTGTAATGTAGCGTTACAGATGGCTGTAAAGGTGCCAGTCTAAATGGCAGCACGGATCGAGGTGAACCGATCATCTCTACCTCTTTACTACTAGTTACAGCACAAAATAAACATGAATTAACATCAAAAGGTATGTTAAAAGAAACAGTACGACTTGATGAATTGAATCATGTCCCATGTAATCGCTCAATCAGTGTTTCAACAATGGAAAACATTAAAAAGCTTGGAAACAATGTTACTTAACATTACATTTTCCTCAGTAGTACGTTTGTTGGCTAGAAAATAAGAACTATAGAATGAAACACTAAATATAATATGCACTAATTTTAAACTAGTATAGCAACTTGACTAGGGTTCCATGTACAATTTGCAGCATTGTGACATGCTGTACCTGATATATATATATTCAAAAGAGTTGAGTTCTAATCGAAATCGAATGGAGAATCGAATCGATTCGTGAAATCTGTCAATACTATTTTTACTTCTAAAATAATTAATGAGACAGAACTGTCTTTGTTAACACATCTATTTAAAAAAAACTTATCCAGTAGTCACAAACGGCTGATATTTCAACAAACTGACCGGGCTAACGCCTCCTGCGCCCCAGGAACTGCAGCATCCTCGATATGAAGAGTCCCACTCAGATCAATGAGA
>CM049856.1:7764544-7767044 GCA_027422415.1 Schizothorax lantsangensis
CAGAAAGAAACCATAACCAGCGACCAACTAATCACTCCTGAGGAGTCAGTCTCCCACAGCATCCACACAAATGAGGATCAGACAGAACAGAGAGACCCTTCGAGCATAAACCAGACCAAAGACCCCCATTCACACTGCTATTGCACTGACATGAGGGAGAGGTTCACAGAGCTAGAGGGAGAAATGGTACAGCTCAAGGAGATGATCTTTTCCTTGCAAAAAGTTCAGACAACAGACCAGACCAGCAACAGCCCCACAGCCAAGCACAGAGAAAGGGACAGCCTCAGGAGAGAGCTGTCTACACTGCAGAGTGAGGTGAAGGAACTCCAGCAGGTGAGAGAGGGGCTAAGGGCCCAGCTGGAGACACTGGAAACACAGTTCTTACAACAGACTGAGATACACAGGACACAACTAACAGCAATGAGGATGGAAATAAGAGAACTGAGGCAGGACAGAAGAGCACAGCACAGCGAGTTCAGCTCATCAGAGGAACCGGTGGAGCAGGACACCCCTCACCCTGATCACAGCTCCCAAACAACAGAGATTCAGCACAGCCAGAATCCTCCTCTCGCATCAGACACTTCCCTCACATCACACTCAGACGACCCCTCCACACCAACAGAAAGAATGCTAAAACCAGAAGTCGCTCTTTTAATTGATTCAAATGGGAAATTTATTGATGAAAAGAAACTCTTTCCCAAACACAGAGTGACCAAACTCTGGTGTCCGAACACTCAGAGCGCACTCAAATCGCTAAGTGTAGACAAACTGGGATCCCCAAGCTATATAATAATCCACACCGGCACAAACGACCTGAGAGCCAAACAGGAGAGGGTGGCTACATCATTACAAACAGTGATTGAAAAGGCCTCAACCACCTTCCAAAATGCTAAAATTATCATCTCCACACTGCTGCCCCGAAAAGACTTCCATCCTGACACTATCCAGCGGGTGAATGCCAACCTCTCCCGTGCCTGTGCGCTTAAATCCAACGTGCACCTGGCACACCACCCCACCCTGGACTTCACATGCCTCTACGACCATGTCCATCTGTACAAAACAGCTGTTCCTGTCTTCGCCAGGACCCTCAAAGATGTGGCCCTGAATCGGAACCGCAACAGCACCCCCAGGAGCAACAGAGTCCAATAACCTCCACCCAGACCTGTAAGAAAGCACAGTGTACCCCCAGAGAGAACATCCAGAAGACAACAGCACTCTCACATGCTGAGACCATCCCAGCCAACACCTGAGCATCTTCTCCCAGCCCTCACATCCTCACATTCAGTGAATCAGACCAGACCAAAGCCACTCCTGCCTACCCCCTACCCCCCTCATACACAGCAGGCCCCTGGCAGTCACAGCTATGCTCAGATTGTGAGCAGAAAACCCACAACAGCACCAGTGCAAGCCACAACAACAGAGCTAAGAGACATCCGTCAGATGCTCAACCTCATCTGCTCACACCTACTGTCATAGGTCAAAACTTATCAACAAAACTAAGACCCTATGAACAACAAAGCATTTATAATATCATGCTGGAATATTCAAGGCCTGAGATCATCCACCTTTGGCCTCAAAAGCAGAAACACAGATTTCAACTCAGAAATAAAAAATTCAGACATCATCATCCTGCAGGAGACATGGAGCAGAGATGGACCCACCGGCTGCCCCAAAGACTACAGAGAACTCATCATCCCATCTATTAAACTGCCTGGAGTGACACAAGGAAGAGACTCGGGAGGCATGCTTATTTGGTACAGATCAAATCTTGTCCATGCCGTCAAAGTAGCTAAAACAGGACAATTCTATACATGGTTAGAAATTAATAGTACAGTCACCGCAACAGAGAAAAACATCTTCCTATGTGCCACTTATATCCCTCCAGCAGAGTCTCCCTATTTTAATGAAGACAGTTTCTCCATTCTTGAAGTAGACATTAATTACTTCCAGTCACAGGGAAGCGTACTGGTCTGTGGAGACCTAAATGCCAGAACAGGTGAAGAACTGGACACACTTAACTCTCAGGGGGACAAACACCTGCCTGGAGGTGACGTCCTCCCCCCACCTATACACACACGAAGACACAATTATGATAAAACAACAAACAAAAGCGGAACACATCTTCTTCATCTGTGTCGCACACTAGGTATGTACATAGTCAATGGCAGACTAAGAGGAGATTCCTACGGTAGATACACCTACAGCTCAGCTTTTGGTAGCAGTACAGTTGACTATTTTCTTACAGACCTTAACCCAAACTCCCTCAGAGCGTTCACAGTCAGCCAACTAAACCCACTATCAGACCATAGTAAAATAACCCTCTACTTAACCAGAGCAACGCCCAACCAAGAAACATCTAAACAAACCCAGCTCCACTCACTTAGAAACACGTATAGATGGAAACAAAACAGTAAAGATACATATCTAAGTACAATTGGTCAAACAAAAATTCAAGTCCTATTAGATCAATTCCTCGCCACTCCTTTCCCGCACGACAGTG